>BLKR01005378.1:0-82130 GCA_011170035.1 Teleogryllus occipitalis
AAAATTGTTTAAACAGCTTTTTTCAAACTTTCGACGTTTCCTTCCCCGATACTCTGTATATCCATACCTCTTTAAAACCCAAAAAAATAATTTGCGTACTGCGAACTAATTAATTAAACCCATGGCAGTAGAACTGTTAACATAAGTACTGTCACGCATCTTTCGCAGGATAAGGAGTAAAATTTAAAGAAAAATTATAGTTCACATGAATTTTGACAAATTGCGTCTTACTTTCTATGATATTCAAATGGTAACATTATATTACAATATTCAATTGATTAATAATTTCGACTAAAGAGTCTTGTTTGATAATTCTCCAATTTCGTATTGTAATAAGATATCTTATGGTACTCATGTCGTAAATAACTATTTGACAACTATTATGTGTAGTGTATGTGTCTAGAAGGTTTTGTATTATTCAGAGAAACTGGATCATACGAATCACGTTTACTACGTTATTCACACAGGAGCACATGAATCTCAAAAAAGTATTTAATAATATAATCCTTGCTGATGAATCAACGTTTTATTGATGATTTTAATTTTGAAAATTTTCATTAGTTTGGATGTTTAAATATAGGTATCACATGTAATTTCATGTCTGTTAAACACGATAGCATTATATGAAGGAAGAAACATTGTTTTTCGTTTGATCATTCAACTTCATCAATCACTCAAAATTACCTTAATATTCTCTGCTTATCAGTTTTTTAATCTCAGATCTTCGATGAAGACATGAATCAAATAACATCGTAGATATTTGAGTGTTTTAAAAATAATAACGTGAATAAATGCGTATAATTATTGAATTGGTTTTATAATAACCTGTAAAAACATGGGTTTTCAGTTGGTTTTGGGGATGTTGAAAACATTCAAATGGTAAAGGCAATGTTAAGCTGGTGACCTTTAATATTGTTTATTTGATATTTTTCTTAGGGATAGTTTATAATGGTTAAACGTTTTCAAAGAGTGCACATTAGATACCTCGAATGGCCCGTTTCCGTTTAATAAACCGCTACGTTCTCCCTGTACAGATGGTCGTGCAAAATTCAAGGTTTTGATAGATTCGTAGAATGGCGGCCAACAAACCACCTTCGAACTCTGACGATACTGAAATGTAGTCTGTGTTGGGAAGGTCATATCACTTGACCACCAAGTCCGTTCTATGTATTTTCACTGGGAAATGCTAGTGCATTGATATTTACTAAACTGTAAACAAACGCTAAATCTCTTTGAATTGTTATAACATCTGTTTTGCTTTCTTTTAGTAATCGTTTTACTCGTTTTACCAAATATGTGAGTTTGTTATATTTCTACACGCTACAATTATTTAATTTTACAAGTATTTATTTTCAAGCATTTAGGAATTCATGAAATTTCATTGAAACGTTCGCCAATCTAAAATCCTTTTAAATGTATATTAAATATATTAATGTTGTTTAAAAGTATGTATTAACAATGCGTAGATTTAGCACATAAAGCTCTGATTTGAATATTATACAATGAAATCATCAAATTAACAGTTTTAGAAAGGAATGATAAATTGAATTGAAAATATTAACTTAAAGTTTATATACGTTTATTTAGAAATTTCTATACTTGTGTAAATATTGTCATGTGTGATTCTACTCATGTGATCTTTCAAAACACAAAATTGAATATTTCTGTATTTGAAAACCTTAACACTACCTTCATCCAATCCAGTGCAGTTTATAGCAAACAGCTAAGCAATATGTTTCCCTATTTTCTAATGGTAATGGTTAAACAAGAGGAACAAATAGTTTCTGACTCTCGGTGTTAACAGGGGACTTAAAAAAAATAATAATACAGTTATTCGGTTGATCAACATCCCTTTGATAGAAAAACAGAAACAATTGTTTGGGCGTAATGCACCTTGAAAAATATTTTTTTATAATCAATTTCTTTCCTATTTGATAAATATATCGACTTGCAAATTGTAGAGAAATTAAAAGAGAATATAAAAACCAAATAAAAGTTATGCTCATACTCACCGTAAAAATACGAATTAAGCATAATTAAATTGGCCACAGAATTTGTTTACAAGCAAGTGCATTTTAAGCGTATGTGGCAGGCAAAAGCACGGCATTGGAGAATGTTTTTTCAGTATGCCCATCCCACGCTATTCTGCTAGCACGAATGAATTAAGCGCAAACAAATGGGGTCTACTAAGATGTTAATTTCTTATAAACAATTACATATATCTCGAGAACGAGATATAATAGCACCGAACTGATTCCGGAATTTTGCACCACATTTAAACGCCATTCAGATTAGACAATAAAAAAATTTGCAACAATTGCAAATTTATAAACAATTTCCAAATTTTGCAAATCTAAAGTGGGGACAGTCTCTCGATGTCCCAGAACCAAAAACAGCGAATTAACAATTTTGCAACAATTTATAATTTTATAAACAAATTCGAAATATGTGTTAGAACGGCCGGAAAGGCTCCGCAAATTGTGCCTGAAATGAATATCTCAAAATAGCAGTTTGTCAGGAGTTACAAATCGATTACTAAAAGTTAGAATAATTGTTGCTAAAATGATAAATATTTACTGGTCTATAGACAATCATTCTGGACAGAAAACCCCGCTTAGAAATATTTTTTTCGTCGTGGCGAAGCGCAGGCAAACTATCTCCTTCGGCAGGGAAATATGACGATATTTCCGTCTCGTACGTAAACGAACTAGCCCCCTCCCCCTGAGACAGCGTTCTTTCTGCCCCTTGGGATGTTGCACCAATCACAGACAACTGTGGTTCTACCTGCTAGCGATTGGTCAACGCGTCCCTCCCCCTGCCCTCCCCAGGCCGAGGGGTGTCCAAGTTTGTCGGCGTGTGGAAGATAGAATTTTGAACGACATTTTTTCTGAGGAGAGGGTACCTAAAGGATATAAAACAGATATCATAATGTAAATTACTTTTCGTCAGATTATTGTTATAATATTTGAGAACAAAAAAAGTCAATTTTGAGAACAAAACAAGGGAATTTTGAGATAAGAAAAATGAGTTTTGAGAACAAAAGAACTCAATGTTGAAAACAAAACTGATATTCAGTTATTCTTGTTTTCAATTATTATATTATTTATGTAATTTAACTAATATATCTGAATTGTAGGTAAACCTCTTCTTCACAAATATTTTGTTTTAGCAAGTTCTCTTTTTATAATTTTGTATAGACATATTATTTTTATTTTGTACTTGATTCTACCAATTCGAGAAGCTATCAGTATTACTGGTAGAATTGGGATTGGAATGAATTAGAATCACTACTAGACTTCTCTGGTATTTGTATTTGGAATTCAGCTTGTTAGTCGATAGCATAACGGTTGCATTACTGATTTGATGACGTTCGTACGAATCTTAGAAGCACGAAAAATGTTAAATCTTGGTAGCAAGAAACTTCCAGCATTCCAAAAAGTGTAGGTAGTTCGTTGCAAGTGCTTGGAAGGGGTAGTTACTCTTTCGTACAGGATTATATGAGCTTTCAATTGATGTCCTTTCAATTGACATTTTACAAAACTTTCAACTAAATTTAATCATGTAACAATAATCATGAACAATTTTTTAAAATATTTCAATAGAAATTGTATTAACTGCAAGTATCTTTTATTTTTACACTGAAACATTGTTCATATTTAATTTAATAAAGAAATCTTTGATTAAAATGATTTTTAAAATAGCTTATCGTCCGACAAAATTACTGACAATCCAAAATCAATACTTTTGTTAGTTCTATGTTTCAATAATAGTTATGCTATATTAATGGCGGAACGTTTTTTGATTGTTAAGAAAAACTGTTACTGAACCTGACGTTCAAAAGACTCATCGTTTATTGTTTGAGATATCTCTCTCTCTTGTTTATCGTTTGTGACGTGCTTTAAATCTAATTTCTAATTTTCCGCAGCAATGTGAAAAGCTACACCTTTATGAATTGTATTGTGAAATCTCCTAATAAATATCGTTCGACATTTCCGTTTGGTGATAATTTTTAATTTCTTGTAAGTGTTAATCATAATTTATAATTTTCCGCAGCAATGTGAAATATCTACACTTTTATGAGTTGTATTGTGAAATCTCGTAATAAATACCTTGCTATGATCGTTTAACTAATCTGTTATAAATAAATCATTATTGTACAAACCATATTAGCATAGTTTTTTAAACATTTTAAAAAAATATTCCTCTCTTCACAAACATACGATCGTAAAGTGCATGTCAAACGTAATATCTAGCCACACAGTACATCCGACCACGACTGGATAAAAATTCTCTTTGAGTGCGTCATCCAAATTTGAATGCCAGATTCCCTGCTCCCCAGTCAGGTCCAATTACTAGTTCCAATGAAACATGCATGATATGTATAAAATAGAGTAACTTGACACTAATTCAGTGGCTGTTGAGCTGTCACTGAATGTACATGACCAAGCCTCGCCACCATCTGTTGAGTACCCCTCTTGATTCGTAATACGTATTTAAATGATGCGGGCTTGTGATTATGCACCATGTGGGCTGGTTTATTTGAACCCCTGCGACCACACACAGCGACCAAAGGCGCCTTTATGATCTTTCCAACAGAACCGGCGAATAAAACACTTACTAGGACTCTCGTATTAAACGTCTCTAAATTGTGTTCATTCTCTTCCTTATAGGCGGACTCCGAACCCGACTTTATGCGTTCGTATTATTCAGAGATAAGCTAAAACCCCACCAAATCGATTTAATATAAAATCTTGTAGAGAACATCAAGTTTCCTGCGTTTGAGACAGAACGCAAAAGAAAACATCTACTTACCAGAATTTATTCCAAGAGATCTGCAATTTCCTTTTGTTCGCAAGACACGAAACTCTTAGCCAATAACATTCCCTTACGTCCCACTCCTCCCGGTGCAACGAACAAAAAACACGTTAAAAGTTCCTACAAATGACTCTTCAAATATTCAGCAATAAAAAGGATTTCCTAACACTTTTTTATATCACACACACACACACACACACTCAAAAATTAGAACGGTAGCGCACCCCAAAGAGAAAACGCGAAAACATTCCCCGGTCCGGCGACCAAGTTTTATTGTGACGCCCTCGCGTATTTCTCCGCGCAATGACATAGCGCTCCCCGACCCTGCCTGTGTCCACTGCGCCCTTGTTTACCCCCTATTCCCGCCCCGCCCCTCCAATCCCTACCCCCTCCTCTCCCCCTTCCCTCCCAATCCCCGCCCCCGTTCCCGCCCTCCCCTCCCCGCCCCCTCCAAATCCCTCTCCCTTCTCCTCCCCTCCCCTTCTTGTCCCCATCCCTGTCTCCCCCGTCCTCTTCCTGTCCCATCCCAATCCCCTCTCCTCCCTGTCCCCGCCCCTCCTTTGTCCCCTCCCTATCCCCGTCCCTTCTCCTCCAAATCGTCGTCTCCTCCCCGTCCTCTTCCTGTCTTCTCCCATCCCCGTCCACTCCCCATCCCTGTCCCCTCCCTCTCACCAATCTCGCATCTTCTCGCCCCCTCCAAAACCCCTCCACGACCCACCAGAACCCTCTCTGACCCCTCCTCGTCCTTTTCTCGTTGCCTCCGCATCCCAACCCCAATTGATCCCTCACCTTTCCCCAGTCCCTCTCTGCCGTTCCCGCCCGTTCATCCCTATTCAAAATCCACTAGGTCCCCACTTCCGCGTCCCCGCCACGCCTTGTCTCCGCCTCGTCCCATCGCGTCCCCATCTCGCACCCGTCTCTCCTCTGCCCCCTCCACAACCTATACATTCCTCACCCCTTCCCTTCTCTCCCCCTGCCCATTCACCGTCTCGCCCTCCCCCTTCTCCCCTCCTCTTCCCCTCACTCCCCACCACTCCTCCCCGCCCTCTGCCCGGCCGCTTCCTCCATTTGCGGAATGCGATTCGCCGATGTCACGGCTGAGAGGAACTAAATGTCGAGGGAATGAAATGTGTCGTGTTGACGATTTCACGCCATTACCCTGACGTGTTTCCGCTAGCACCGCCACGATAATGAATGATTCCTGATGGAAGCGATTGGAATAGCAAACACCCCACCGCCGCCATTTTATCCTCCGTAAATTGTGCATAGGCGAATGCCACGTCTCGCGGCCCGAGTCCTCTGACATAGTGCGGGTTGCGGATGCCGATATGACGGACTGTGTTTGATTTCCGTCCGTTCAGAGGCGAGTGAAATACGTCGATTGCCGCGTTAATGATTCCGGCCGGCTTCAATTCTGATGAATATCGTGATGGCGTAGATTATAATTCTAAATGAGTAGCGGTTCACACTATTCATGCGCTGTATTTGATTTTAGAAATAGCTTGATAGTGTAATGAGTACTATTCACAACTGCTCAAAAAAGCAATGCATCATTTCAGGGAGAACTATTGCCCACTCAAAACATTGCTTATGTATCTGGGATTGAAATTAGCTAGGAATTATATTTGTGGCTACGCTCCGTAGTAGAGTCGTAAAAAATATTTATTCTTTTTGTAGGATTTTTGTGTGAATTCTAGTTGAAGGTTTGAAAATCTCCGTGTAAGTTAGTGTGTAGTAAGTTAGTTGTGATACTTTACTTCACATCGATGGTTTTGCATCTTAACGTAATGTCATTTTTAGAAGAAATTTGGAATTGTTTTATGAGAGTTTGTGGTTGGAAAGAAAATTCTTGTCATATTCCATTATTTAATTATAAATATAAGGAAACGTGTCGTCTGAATTCGTGATAGAAAACACATATTTTCAAAATATGTTTTTAAAAGTTATGTTTATGACTTCATTTTTATTATATTAAGTTACAATACCCTTTTCCCCAAAATTGTTTTGGTGTCATATTTTTTTTTGCCAAAAATTTGTATTACTACGTCAAAGAGGTTAAGAGTAATGTTAATGAGGAGCTTCTGCACCACTTCACCTTATATCATCCCATCAACACGTACGAAATTCCGCCAAACTCGTTCCGCTCAGAAACGTTTTCCTAATTCTCCTGGAACTTACACGCCATAGAAAGTCCAACGAAAAGCGTGGTACGACAGCGCCCTTTGAAAACTATCCGCCAAAGTTGGAAACGGCGTCTTTTCTCCAGAAGATGAAGGAAGAAGTGAAGACATTTGCGAAAGAGTTGCGCACGAGAGAGAGAGAGAGAGAGTGCAAACGCCAGAGAGCGCGATTGCGTTCCTTTTACGTCACCAAATAAACCGCCTCGACTATCGGTACATCATCCTTTAACCAGGACGCCTAACGAAGACATTGAAACTCGGAGAAGGGAAAGTAGTTTAAGTGCCCGAAGAACTCCTACCGCCTTCGGTGCCTGAGGTCTCGACGCCCCCTCGTGGGCGAAGTTGGAACTCTCGCTCACCGATTTTTCTGGGCACTTCACCTCCACGATGTCCTGCCAAGCAGTGAGGTGAAACCAAATTCGGGCATTTCTTTTCGATCTCCGTCCCGGTGCCCCGGTTCGGAGTTTTTATTATTTATTTATTTATTTATTTATTTATTTATTTATTTATTTATTTATTTATTTATTTATTTATTTATTTATTTATTTATTTATTTATTTATTTATTTATTTATTTATTTATTTATTTATTCTTATTTGTTTTAATGTATGGTTTTGAGGATCTTCAATTACAGTGATCACTAAAACCTAAGAGCGATGATCTAATGAGTAAACCATGGGCATAATGAGGAGTTGGATGATGGAGAAATAAAGGAATGAGAGGCAAAGGGAGGTGGATGATGGAGAAATGAGGGAAAACGGTATAACCCCAAGAGAAAGCTGCCGAGGACTTCCTTGGCCGCCACAATTCCCACGTGGATTGGCCTGTGATGGCACCCAGGCGCCAACGGTGGAAGGCGAATGTTCTTGCCCCGAGGAGACCTCCCCTCTGGAGATTTTCTAGGTTGTGAATTTTCTGTTAGGGTCTGCCCCACTGTCAGCCCCAAGGATGGGAGTGCAGGGTCGGAGTGGGAGAGGAGAGATCTTATGTGGTTTCTTGGCTCATTGTTGGACTCATCTGGGGGTCTGGAATTCATCGTACGGGAATTCGCGAGTTTTCATTCAGGCAGTGGCGTCGTTCAGCTTAATTCAACAGGCAGATTATTTAGTTAGAGTTGGAAGTTCTGCAACCTACGGGACCTACCTCCACCATTAAGTAAGTCATTTTTGACAAAATCCACTGATTCGTTAATCAAGAGACAAGGTAATGGTAAAATTCCTAGGTTAATAAAGGGAAGCTTACAAGAATCGCGTGGGTGGGATTTGCTTATTATTCGTACAATTCTTTTTTGTAATCTAAAAGTCTGAGAGCTATAAGATGCATTCCCCGGAATATTATGCCATATCTCAGGCGAGAATGAACATTCGTGAAATATACTCAACGAGCAATATGAGGGCTGACTGAATTTGAAAGAATTCTGAACGCGTAGCATAATGAACATAATTTTGTGCTCAATTTTTTTAAAATGGACGTTCTATTTGAAATACGACTGAATTGAGAGGTCTAAAAATTTTGTTGCCTTACCATCAGTCAATGGCACACCGTTCATTTTCAATAGAGTTCAGAATTGTTTATTTGAAATGGAAAACTGCGCTGAAACCGCATTGAGACTGTGCTGCGCCACGCCAAGCCACGACCCGTCCTCCCACGCTACGCCTCGCCTCGTCTAGCCTCGCCATACCACGTCCCACCCCGCCACACCCCTCCGCGCCCTACCACACCTCTTCACGCTACGCCATGCCCCGCCATGCCGCCTGACCCGCTGCGCCATGTCCCGTCCCGCTATGCCGCGCCTCGTCACCTCACTTCACGCTACGCCACGTCACGTCACGCTGCGTCACGTCATGTCACGCTACGTCACGCCACTCCACGCCAAACCAAGCTACGTCACGTTAAGTTACGCCACGCCACGCCACACTATACCCGCCATACCAAGCCACGCCACGCCACGCCACGCCAAGCCACTCCACCCCACACTACCCCACGCTACGCCACAAAATGCCCGCCACACCAAACCACGCCACGTTAAGCAACGCCACGCCACGTCTCGCAACACTATGCCCGCCACACCAAGCTACGCCATGTTAAGCTACGCCACCCCATACCAGGCCACACCACGCCACGCCACGCTACGCCATGCTACGCCACGCCACGCCACACAAAGCTATGCCCGACACACCAAGCCACGCCACGTTAAGCTACCCCACGCCACGTTAAGCTAAGCCACGCCATACCAGGTCACGCCACGCTACCCCACGCCACGCCACGCCACGCCACGCCACGCCACGCCACGCCACGCCACGCCAAGTTACGCCACGCTACGCCACGCCACGCCACGCCACGCCACGCGACGCCACGTCGCGTTACGTCACGTCACGTCATGCCACGCCACGCCACGCCGCGCCCCACCAAGCTATGCCCGCCACACTAAGTCACGCCACGTTAAGCTACGCCACGCCATACCAGGTCACGCCACGCTACCCCACGCCACGCCACGCCACGCCACGTTACGCCACGCCACGTTACGCCACGCTACGCCACGCCACGCCACGCCACGCCACGCCACGTCGCGTTACGTCACGTCACGTCATGCCACGCCACGCCACGCCGCGCCCCGCCAAGCTATGCCCGACACACTAAGTCACGCCACGTTAAGCTACGCCACGCCATACCAGGTCACGCCACGCTACCCCACGCCACGCCACGCTACGCCACGCCACGTCACGTCACGTCACGTCACGCCACGCCACGCCGCGCCACACCAAACTACGCCCGCCACACCAAGCCACGCCACGTTACGGTACGCCACGCCACGTTAAGCTACGCCACGCTACCCCACACCACGCCACGCCACGCCACGCTACGCCACGCCACGCCACGCCACGCTCGGAGTCGCGCGCGCCAAGCCCTCCTTCACAATTAGCCGGCGGCTTGCGACCTGAGACAATGAACTCCCGGCGGCAGGCGCCTGGGCGAGGGGAGGGGCGGAAAGAGCGGTCGGGCGAGCAAGAGAGGAACTCCACATGCCACGGACAGAGACGGAACTAAAATAAAGAGGATAGGAGAATTCAAGACTTATGATTGGAGAAAGAGAGGAGAGGAGGTGTGCAGTACGGCAAACGTGGCTGGAGGAAAGCTGAATAGGAATTATGAGAGAGAGACGGAAATTCAGAGACCGCGAGAGAGGCGTTGCGAGAAATGAGAGACCAAGAGTTGAGGACACTAGAGAGCTGCGGGAACGGTCCCGACACGAAAGAGCCGGGCAAAACTGGCACCTCTCCCACACTACTTAACCGCTACCTATTAAAATGATAGAGACCGCAAAATAACTTCATCCCCGAGCCTTGTGCTACGAGGGCACTTGGCGAATTTAAATCATGACACCTGCACTTTCATTTCGGCGTTTTAGGAAGCATGTTAATTTGCACGTATAAAAGGATGAGCTGTTGTTTGTAAAAGACTTGACTAAAATAAGGAAGCTGAGTCACAACTGACGTCGACCTAAGTAGCGAGATATCGTATTATTTGGGAAGGGCACTATTTATTTGTCAGACTAATTTTGTTGTTAGAACGAAGAATGTCGCGATCGGAATAATCGGGATAATTTTGTTGTTAGAATGTCGCGATCGGAATGCAAAATAAAACAAATTTTTAAAGTCATTTTGTTTTGTCAATTTCTAGCGAAAGCATATTTGGAAGAAAAATCTCCACGAATAATTTTGGTCCCTCTAAGAAAGGATTCAGATATGGACGTCAAGACAAGTAATGAATTAGATGTTAAACTAGTGCTAAAACAGCACTTACTTTCTCGTCCATAGTAATGGTTATGTAATACTATTTATACCACAATTTCTCTTCGAATTAACACATCTCAGTCGTCAGTTTTTGTAAAACTCATTGCAAATGGTAGAGAATTTAGTGCGCAAACTAAATATTTTCAAGCAACTATCACCACAAATTTGGCAATTACGGTATAACTGCTTTTCACACAGCTAAATCATGTCACAACAATGAGACGTAGTTCACAGAAATTTGCGAGTCGCGACGCGGAATGCCACTGTCGCATTCCAATCTGATTTTCCCTGAAGGCAAGCAATTTTTATTTCATATTTATTTCAAATAGATTTTAAATAATTTCTAAACGATTAATTTGTAAACGTGTAAAAAAAAGCTACAAAGTAAGAAACGAACAACGAAATATAAAATAATATACCCATTCTAACTTACGTAACATCCAATTGCCTCAAACATCTCTAAAATTACGATCACGAAGCGCAGGATTTTCAGAGCGGGCGAAAGTTTGACGCCCAATTTCTAAAAAAATTCTCACATTTTCAAAAAATTCAAGATCTTTGATGAACACATTTCATTAAGAAAAAAATATCTTCATTGTAGTTGTACAAAGACGCCGAACAATTTGTTTCATTTTCGAAAAATCATTCAATGAACATGAGACCTACATTATTCTTTTAAACGTCCTTTTCACTAACCAATAACAAAGTTTAATAAAAAACATTGGAGCTTTTTTGAACATTTTAAAAATGTCCCAGCGACTTCATGTAAAGTACTTCCCAAAATTAAAATCTCGATTTCAAATTCAAGGGGTCGCGACATCTGCCAGATCAACAGAGTCATATCAATTTTGGAGAAAATCGGCTGAACTGTTTAGCCGCTAGTGATGTTCACAGATGGACGGACGGACAGACAAACGGACTAAGAGACGTTTTTCCGTCAATCGATTTTTGGGTATCAAAGACCCACAAAACATGGATTCTGGCTACACACATGTTAGAGGACTTTCCCCCTAAATTTAGCAGCTGAATTCATCCACTTTTTCGTTATCAGGGCCTTGTAATAAAAGTTTTTCTGCCGAAACTTCGCCGCTTTATCGCGCTGCATTACATAACTTACTCTCTTCTGAGGTAGCGGTAGCGAGAAAGTAAAAAGATAGAGTTGTATATGAGATTTATAATTCAATATCGTAGTTTAATTAGAATGTATAGTAAGATAGATTCTTCCGAAACAGGTCCTAAGCAGATCATCTGGCAACAAGTAATGGCAACCGTAAGATCACGAATTAGATGGAAAGATGTCCTTCATGGCCTGAAAAGTCTGTGAAATGAGAACTGAAAGAAATGTGAGAAGAAACTACTTGAGCAGGCCTACGTCAGATTTCAGCGCCGAGTAATAAAAATAAAAAATGAATTTATACTCTTTTTAAGTTGAATTGAGTTTTAAAATATGCTGAAATTGTTCGTTCATTGTTCTTTCACACCTTCGTTTCTAAGATTCATATTTATTCTGAACTATTTGGTTTTCAGTATACTCAAATTTATCACGTACGACGTCGAGGTTCACCGTTTTCCTAATGTGTACAAAGCAGTCGAACCCAAATCAATTCTCGTTAATTTGCGATAAGCCACCGAAGTCAGGTGTGTACAGCCCCGGGACCGAAAGCAGACCTACTACCTAATGGGAGATACAACGAAGTTGGTTACACAAGAATGTTTGCGCTCCTCAACTCCAACGTCCATATTGACGAATTCCCTGACTTAATTGTAGCTTCGAAGCTTGGCGTACGCGCAGGTGTGTGGACTGGATGCATTATCAATCGAGTGAATCGGATAAGCACAATAATGGTAATTACAAGGAGGAACAGTCACACAAATTATCTGCTTCTAAAAGTTTTAGGTGTCTAATCTGATTGATTTCGCGTAAACGATGACCGACATGTACAACAGTCCATTAATACTTCTAGAACTCAGGTTATAGTCTCTTTTAATATGTGAGAGACTGTGTGTTTCAGTAATGTATGCAATCACATCTTACCCAGGACATTAATTTTTAAGGGATTTGAGAGATTTATTATTGAAGAAAATATGCTTCTGGAAAGTGCAGTAGAATATACTTCGGGAGAGATAGTACGACGCCTTCAAAGGAGAAAATTTAGCAAGTAGTTATTAAATAAATACACTTGAATTATCCGTAAACTAGCGTACCAGTAGGAGAAAACTCACATGTTAAACACAATCCTCTTCCCTACTTTTCCATTTCCATATTAAGCGTGAAATATATCCTCTTCTTCAAGACCTTCTTCCTCCGTCACTTGTTCTATATATCTCCTTGAAATTGATAACAATAAAATACACCTTTGCCAATACTATTAACATTATAACTATTCGTATTTAATGATATTACCGAGCAGAGAGGTACACCCGTGTAATTCAATCGCGAAGAATATCAAGTAATTAGTTTAATTTCACATACAGTGACAGATTCTACAAGCTCTGTACGGGTGGGGTAGAATCGAGAAGCGTCGAATCAGCAAAAATGTAATAGAATATTCAGGAAGATCGTATCCTATAGATTATGATACGAAAAACGTTTCTTTGGTCTCAAAATTGTAGTTTTTAAGACCCTAAAACGTTTCCTTTATGAGTTATTAAACGATATAGATTCGAAAATGCGGCCGAGTGTTGCGACTCGCATTTGACGTGAATATTTAAATGCGTTTTTTAAACAGATCCTTCTTATTTTTAAAAGTGCAATTCATTACGTCTCCATTAAATTCTCTTCCTTTGGGGCTTTCTTTCTGACAATGTGAGACCGGGAAACTATGATGAGTATTAAATATAAAATAACAAATGGCTTGGAATTTCCAATGAGATGGAAATGAACAAGCCATGATAAAAAAAATTGTTTCAAGGAATTGATGAATATTATTAAATCAAATTATTTGATTGCTCAATACAATCAATTAATTAAAATGAAAATAATGACTGAAACCATTTTTCAATTTTACGTACGACTGTATATAACGCGGAGCACAATGACAGAGTTGGGAGAGAAAAAGAAGCAAGTGGAATACGAGGGGATGTTACGCTTTGATCTTCGCCAACGAGACAAAAAAGAGGAAGAGGGAAAATTCTAGAGGGATAACAGATAGAGAGCAAGAAAAGGGCACGACAAAGATGGTCGAAGGAGTGGAACAAACGGAAGCATAGGAGGGAACAAAAAGGAGAAAATGTGGTGGAAGACAGAGAATATGGAAGATGGAGAAGAAGAGGAGGGGTATTGTAACAAACAGGGTAGGGGAAGAAAAAAGGGAATTTAAGAATAGCAAAAAAGAAGAGAAGAGAAACAGGAAGGAGAAAATTTCTTCGGAGGGGGTGGGAGGGGGGCCAGAGAGAAGCGGGAGTGCCTGGCAATGTGAACCGATTGGATCTTAGTCACCAAGGCAAGGCGTTGTGCGTCCCTGGTGATTTCCTACGTAATTACACACTTGCGGCGTCCCCCAGGGCGACTTCGACGTGCGTTCTCACTCCTGAGTGGCGGTGGACGGTACTGGTTAACGTGCGTGACTAATTGAAACAGAGGTGTCGATGTATCGATCGGTGATACTTCAAGACGAGTAATGTGTATGTAAATTACGGCATTCAATGCATGCCGATTAGCACTGTTTGTACGTGAATTCGTATTACGTCCCTGCAGCAAAATCTTTGAATAAAGCAAATCGTTTGAACCCGATTCCATAGCTTACTTAATGTTTGTTAGTTTGATTTCGGCAAATTTACTTCTTCCATTACCTGAGATACTACATTATTAACCCTTCTCTTTGCAAGCTGTTTTTGTAACGCATCTACGAAAGCAGTGTCTTCTAGGCACTACCACTTAATATGTGTGTAAACATTTTCTTACTTTGAAACACCTGTTTTATTAACTTCAATGTTCATCTTCCATCAGACGTTATATTAACTTAACAAAAAATATTGCAAAGGAAATGTTGTTCTTATAGTTGAAATTAAGCACAGATATTATAAACCGCGTAATGTTTCGGAAACGTTGACAAACTAACAGTTTTAATTTAATAAATCAGGATTCACTGGATAAATCAAACATTACAAGAAAAAACGATGATTCCAGTCAATTTAAGTATATTTAAAGCAGACGTTTCGGCCTAAATTGTAAGGCCCTCTTCAGTGTCTGTGAATTTCGTACGTTATGTTACACCATAATGTCGAGATATAATATAAAACTAGTCACTTCTAATCTTAAACACAGGTGGTCTAAAGAACCATATTAAAGAGGCATTGAGGAATGCAATTTTTTATCTTGGAATATCTTTTTCCAATTGAAATTAATACTTTAAGGTATCGGAGCATGTTCGGTTCACGACGGTTCAAGGTACTGTGTCAAGGCACACAGACACTGAAGAGTGTCTTACAATTTAGGCCGAAACCTCTGCTTTAAATATACTTAAATTGACTGGAATCATCGTTTTTTCTTGTAAGTTTTAATTTGCGTTAACAATATATCATTAAATCACTCACTATAACTTCCTTCTATAAATTTAAGATATTTTAGCCCCAATAATTTATTTGAATTGATCCTCACTGATCCTCACGGTCGTGAATGGTGAGCTGTAGCAAGGCAGTGTGGCCAAATCACAGGAGAAACTCTGACCGCATGTGACCTTGTGCGACCTACGCAATGCGGCAGCGACAGGCCTCGCCGCCACCACCGCGTCCCCAAGCGACCATCGCATCGGCGCCCGGCCTGCGCTGGCGATCGCCCTGCAGAGAGGCGAACCGCAGGACAGCAGACGACGGTGACGCGCAGCGCGGAACCGCTGCAAAGGAGCGTTCTGGATCATTGTTTTGATTGTTTGATTACTGATTCCGGGCGCGTCAACTAACGAGGTTATTAGTTCCGTAAGTGTGGTGCATGTTTTCTCCTCGTGAGGTGTCGGTGATCTTCCCCCACTGGATCGCGAGATCCGGCGCCGTTACCGTCGACAAGCAGGGTTTTCCTCAACCAGGTATCTCCCAACAGCGGGTATCACCCCATCCGGGACAAGTTCTAAGTCCCCGAGCGGTCTCCCGGCATTTATAGTAGTGTACTGCATGTTAGTGTGTGCATGTGTGTGTGTGTAAGGGGTGAGGATAGGACAAGGAAGAGGTAGGAAAGGTCGCGCGCGGTCCGTGGCCCGTTTGTTAGGGTACTACTTCGGCATTCGCCTGGTGTTGAAACCACGGAAAACTACCGATCAGATCAGCAGATCTCTAGAATTCTCCTCCAGACAGCTAATAAATTCGATCCAGCTGACAAGCCAGTGTCGAAAATCCTGCCACTGTCGGGACTCGAACCTAGGGCCTTCCGGTCAGAGGCACTGCAGCGACAGTTGATGCACTGAGCCATCTCTCCCGGTCGGAGCGTTCTGGATCATGATGTTGTGAGCCTTGGTTTCTCAAGTGTAAGTGAGAATTCATTGCTTTTGGGCGCGTCATTTGTTTCCTAGATGTACATTACATCAGTCCATATTCTATTCTGTCAGATGGTCATGTTCATCACCCGTTGAAATGTAAGATCCGGCGCCGACCTTCATGTCAGCTTTGATGGTTTTTCCACCCACGAAATCTCTCCACCAGTCTGCTTACTTTCCTTGTCTCCACAATTGTCGGGACAAGCTCTATTCTTCCGACTGGAATCCCGCCATTTCTCGAAGCGTACTTCATTCACGTGAAGTGAGTGTGTAGGAGGAGAAGAGGGGACAAAGACGAGGGAGAAACGTTTACGATCATATACAACAGTGTTGCCGCACACTCAACGCAGGCAGAGTGTTTTAATACTTAATTTACTATTCTGTCTAACGTTATTTGTAACAATGAATTTAGTTTACAAATAATTTTGAATTCGTTCCCTTGTGCAGAATTAGCAAAAGAGTTGATAAACAGGCTCACAAGTATAGCTGTGGCGCTGTACTGCAACACTTTGTTACATGTTCGTATGCCTCATAAAGTTCTTAATATATTAAATATTACATGTTAAATAAATCCATTGTTTCCCTTATTCTGTATAAAAAAGACTTAGGTGAGTGGGGCGGGGGACGGATCTGAGACATAACGGGCAATTAGGCGTCGGTGCAGCAGTGAAATGGCATAGCTGGCGGCTGCAAAGGCGGAGCGGAGCGGACTAGGCGATAGGCAAGCGATGGGTGCAAGATGGCGGAGTGATAGCTGGCTGATGGGCAGACGATAGGCAGATTATTGGTAGTCGATGGACAGGCGTTGGGCGAACAATGGGTGGGTGATGGATGGGCGGTGAGTGAGCGATGTGTGGGCAATGAGCAACCGATGGTCGGGGCATTGGGTGGACAATGGGTGAAGGTATTGCGGGCAAAGGACGGGCAATGGACAGGCCGTGGGTGGTCGTTGGGAGGGCATGGGTTTGGCGATGGACGGGCATTGAACTGGCGAAGGGCGTGTAATGGCATGCGATACGCGTGGAATGGTTGGACAATGTGCGATGGGCGATGTGTGGATGGTGGGAGGACATCAAACGAGCGACGATCAGTCGATGGACGGGCAGTGAGTGAACGTTGAGAGGTTGAAGGATGAGCAATAGGCGGGTGACGGGGGGGCATTGAGTGGGCATGGATTTGGCCCTGGGCGGGCATTAGACTAGCGAAGGGCGTGTAATGGCGTGCGATGTGCATGCAATGGGTGGGCGATGTGCGATGGGCGATGTGTGGGTAGTGGGAGCTCAACAAACGAGCAATGGTCAGTCGATGGACGGGCAGTGAGTCAGCGTTGAGAGGTCGAAGGATGGGCGATAGGCGGGTGACGGGTGGGCATTGAATGGGCATGGGTTTGGCGATGAACGGGCATTGGACTGGCGAAGAGCGTGTAATGGCGTGCGACATACGTGCAATGGGTGGGCGATGTGTGGGTAGTGGGAGGACAACAGAAGAGCGACGATCAGTCGATGGACGGGCAGCGAGTGAACGTTGAGAGGCCGAAGGATGGGCGATAGGCGGGCGACGGGTGGGCGTGGGGTGGGCATTGGGCGGGCGAGAAGCCAATGATGGGTGGGCAGCAGGCAGATGGGTGGGAGGCTGGGCCGCGGGGCAGAGGCGAGCGGCGCTGGCGTGATGGCGCGGTGTGGCGCGGCGCAGCTGTTGGCGCGGGGGGCGGGGCGGCGGCGGCCGTGCCCGCAGGTCACGCGCTCCACCCCGGGGCCGCCGCTTGATAACAATTTGCCACCGTAACGAGGTGCTTGGCAGCGCTCGACGCCGCGCCGCGCGCATGGGCGGGGGCCAGCTGCGGCGGGCGACAGCGGCCAGGTGGAGGCGGCGGTGGCGGCGGTGAACACGGAGGCGAAGATGTCGGATGCAGTGGAAGCGATAGTGATATTGGCAGTGCCAGAGTCGATGTCGCTGGCGGTGAAGGAGGTGGAGATGGTGGCGGCTGCGGTGCTGAGGGCGATGGCAGGGTAACATGGAGGCGGGGTGATGGGGTGACAGGGTGGTGTGAGGGAGGGGTGACGGAATGGTGGGTGCAGAGTGGAGTGGTGGCTTGGTGGCGTGAGGGCAGTGTAGCGGAGTGGTAGAGTGGCAGGTTGGAGGGGGGGGTTGGCGGTTTGGCAGCACGTGTGAGGCCGTGGTGCGAATGTTTCTGCCTCGCTTGCATTGTTTCAGCGAGTCTACATTTGCGTTCTGCACACGGCGATGACTACAGCAGTGATTGTAAAGTCGTTGCCTCTCCACACTGAGACTCTGTGGCACAGATGTGCCAGAGTCGGTGGTTCGATATGTTCGATAAATATAAATGGTTCGATAAATAAAAGACAGTGTGCATGTTGTTAATGTTTTTAACCTTCATTTTTGTATACTCATTCTCCACTTCACACCAACAAATTAGTGAATTCGCGTGGGACCCCAACGCAAAAGCTTAAGCTAATTTGTGATGCATTTGAACATTTTGTTACTTTTTAGTGGTTTCATGATCAAAAATGATTGTTAGACATACTTTCCAACTATAATATTTTTTCGCAACATTTCCGAACTAAATAGATTGGAAATTGGAAGTTTTAAAACACCTCAAAGAAACTGAGTAAAATGTCCATCATATTGCTCTGTGACTTCGTATTCAACGTACCGCTAACACATCAAACAAAAATATCAATTTAGTTCAAGGTTAGCAATCCAATAAAATTTCAACATTTCCAATTAAAAAATTAACAAAAATACTCTAATAAACTTGGAGGTAAGAAGGAGGAGGTCTAAAATTCTTGGAGGTATGAATTAATTAGTACGTACTACAGGTCTGTACTGCCAGTTTTCCTCAACGATGTTGCTGATTACTCATCTATGGCATGTTAAAATACTTAAAATAATACTTTTTCCGAAGTTCATAACAATAATCCAACTTAATTTATTGGAAATGACAATGATTTTGCATTTATGTGTTCTGACAAAATTGTTATTATTTTTATTATTAAAATTAGTTTCTTCTTATTCGTCAATCGGTGGATTATTGAATTGTCGTAGATCTCTCAAAAATAATTTGTGTAAGAAAATAAAATGTGTGAAAATTAAGAGCTCACGACTCTGCTACAGTGTCTGTCTGGGTGCGATAAATTTTCGAAAATTATACTGTCCATTGGATATCGGAGGTTCAGCAAAAAACAGTAATCAGGAATGAAGGTGTCTCGAAAAAGGACAGAGAAATAATATTGTTGATGCGAACAGGAGAATCTATTCTACAGAATGGTATCTAGTCAAATATCTTCAGGGGTGTCCAACATATCGAGGGCCACAACTAAAACCTTTAATAAGGTTGCAAAAGATATTTGGATTAGTTGGGCGATAAGTGTTATATCGGGGTGTATCATGCACAACGCAGTGAAACGCACTGGAATAATTATGAATTTCTGAATTTACTAGAAAAAATCCTTAAATTTAAACATCTTCTAGTTTTACATTAAGGCGGTGATGATCCCGACAGGGCGTGAGCAATAAGCAGCCGATGTTATCGCCTGACATAGATGCTACGACTCCATGCAAGCGACTTTCACGTTTGACTAACAGACATCGGATGTTTAGGGAAATGCCTATTTTATTCTAGCGTACTTATTTAAAGGATGATAATATATGTGCACTAATCGTGACAATTGATGACATATGACGAAGTTTTATAATTCTTATATTTGCTTATTTGAGCATAAATGCCTTTTTTGAATAAATACCTTTTTTTATGACTATTTTGCCTTTTTATTTATTATTTTTAGACACAATGCTAAGATATCGGAAAATCGGCTATGGTCCAACGTGACAATTCGTTACGAAAACTTCAATTCACGTCTTCGTATTTTAAATTACTAGGGAATTCCTGAAAGAATACCAACTGATTTTTCTCCATTTCCCTATTTCATAAATACCAGCCATGATCTGAGAACATGATCGATTGTCAGTACACCAAGGGCACCGAAATCTTAAGTGGAAATAAATATAAATTCCCAGGAGGTTTCAGTGTTGCTAGTGTTGGACTTCTTAAATATATACCAGTCACATCTTTCAGATATCCATCTCCGCAATCAAACTGATTTTGTCATCCAGTCGTCGCAATTTTGAAATTGTGATCCTTGAAAAGTTACTGGTAATACGCAAATATTACTGGTTAATACAAACTATTAAGAATAAAATATAGAAGATTTGTAAATATGTAAATCCAGTTTTACATGAAAATGTACGAACTTGTTTTGTGCATTTAAATTTACAAAATAATATAGACAAAAATAACAATTTTTCCATTTTATTGTGTATGTAACTTATGACTGCGCCTTTTTTCTCCTTTTTCTTGTCATTTTCAGCGTCTTTTTAGGCGCCTAAAACACGATTTTTTAGTGCATAAACATCCGATATCTACTAATAACCTTTCGCGGGCCACGAAAAATGATTTCGCCAGCCGCATCACGGTCCGCGGGTCGCCAGTTGGACAGCGCTGTTCTAGAGAAAGGAGAAGGTGATCGCGTCATAATGTGGAAACGGTATACGGGTGACATAAAACCGGACGAGAGAATGATGATATCAGTGACGAATTCGAACCACCCAAAGGATAAATGGTACGTTGAAATCCACGTTCCACGTTTCTGCGGACTGGGACGTTTCTGGGTCGTAGGACAAATGAGAGAAGGATGCGTCAATAGCCTTGAGGGTAATGTGCCCGGGCATCTGTAGGCGGCAGGCGGGGTCCGCAGAACGATGATGACTCGACAATGAGTAGAGGGGCAGTGATAACGAAGAACTGTAATGATGGAAGTAGAATAGCACGAACGAGAAAACAATGGGAAGAAAGGTTTCGAAAAGAGAATAGGGTATTAAGTAAACAGAAAGAAAGAGGAGCGTAAAAAGAGAAAAGGAAGAAAAAATGAGGAAGAGAGAATAAGGAAAGAAGAGAGGAAAATAAATAAAAATCAATTGAAAAAAGAATAGAAGAAATCAGGACTAGGAATTTTAAAAAAGCGATAGAAAGAATGAGAGACAAAAATTGAGAGATTGTGAGATAAAAGTAGATGAGAAAGAAATCGTAAGGGAAAGAAAGGGAAAAGAGAAGAAGATAGAGCAACATGAATGCAGAGTAAAAGGAAAAGGTGAGGAGAGAAACAGAACATAAGAGAAGATATAACCATTGGGAGGTGGAATTACCTGCGTAAAGTGCTAGGGAGAAACCCTTCAAGAGAGTTGACCAAAGAGAAAAATCCCCGTATGGATGATTAGTTCCACAGCGTCGTGCTGACGAGCAGAGATGAGCCCTGACCACCACGCGCAAGCGGAGGCTGCGAAGCTCCGTCCACGCGGTGGGCGGTGGGAGTGGGAGCGTCCACCCGACCGCCTGCGGGCGTCCGCCCAGCTGGCAGCACGCGGCCTCGGAGGCAGGCGGCACGACGCCCAGCGGGCACGCGCGGCCACGCAAAAATATCTACGGCGGCGGCGGCGGTGGCGACAGAGGTGGTGGCGGCGGCGGCGGCGGTGGGGGTGGTGGTGGTGGGGGTGGTAGCGATGGTGGCGATGGCGGTGGCGGTGGTGGCGGCAGCGGCGACGGAGGAGGTGGTCGTTTGGCAGAGATGGCGGAGGCGGAGGCGGAGACGGAAACGGAGGCGCAGGCGGAGGCGGAGACGAAGGTGGAGACGGAGGCGCAGGCGGAGACGGAGACGAAGGCGTAGGTAGAGGTGGAGACGGAGGCGGAAGCGGCGGCGGCGGTGGCGGTGGCAATGGCGGTGGCGGCGGCGGCGGTGGCGGTGGCGGTGGCGGTGGCGGTGGCGGTGGCGGTGGCGGTGGCGGTGGCGGTGGCGGCGGCAGCAGCGGCAGCGGTGGTGGCTATGGAGGTTGCGGTGGCGGAGAATGAGGTGACTGACGCTTGCGTGATTTGTGGATCCGACAGCGGTGTTGGTGGGGAGGATGGCAGATGGCGATTGAGGTGTACGTGATGATCCAGAAAATGGTTAGCAAAACCATCGCCACTTCGACCATCACCATCAATACTACCATCTTCCCCAACATCCCTTTCACCATCGCCATTCCAACAACTGGATTACTGGTGGTGGTGGCGGCGGCGCAGGTGGTTATTGCGAAGGTGGCGATGGAAGTGGGCGGAGCAGTGGTAGCGGTGGGGACGTTGGTGCAGGTAATGATGGCTTAGTGGTGGCGGTAGGCACGGCAGCGGTAGTACTGGGGACGTTGGTTGAGGAAGTGATGGCTTGGTTGTGACGGTGGGCGTGGCAGCGACAACGGTGTGGGCGTTGGTGAAGATAGTGATGGGTTGGTGGTGACGGTGGGCGGGGCAGCGGCAGCGGTGAGAACATTAGTGGAGGTAGTGATGGCTTGGTGGTGGCGGTGGGCGAGGCAGGAGCGGTATGGACATTGGTGGAGACAGTGGTGACGTGGTGGTGGTGGCGGTGGTAGCGATGGTGGGGGGGTGATGGTGGTGGTGGTGGTGGTGGTGGCGTGTCCGCGAGCGAGAGCCAGCGGCTGTCGCGTTGCGTCCGCTGTGAACAAAGCCGCCTTGAGGAGCCGCTGCCTACGCGGCGACAGGGCTTCGTTATGGTAGCTCGCTCTGCCGCCTCAGCCCCATTAAGAGGTGCCACAAGGCTCACATTCAAAAACCCATGCGATATTTTTAAGTACTTTATTTGTAGGTGAATTATTTTGGAAGATGGTATTTGCGGTTCATTACTGTTATCATTGAACATATTTCTTACCGAGGTCATTATGAACTGTGTTATCTGAATCTCCAATTTAAGCTCTAATTATAAATATGTGATTCCTTTAATGCAAACCAATAGAGCGTTTTCCTATTGTGTTTCATTATTCTTGATAATGTTTTCAATACAGTTCTTCGCTTCAAGATCGTTGTAATGCTCCTGAGCACAAGCTCATCAGAATTAAATTTTTTTAAAAAAAATTGTACTGCCTTGTATGCGATTAAAGGCAAAACCCTAAAAATACATATAATAGAAATGTGTTTTATGCTAAATGATCTTTATTATCGTAACCATCAAAATATTCAGTATTGTGAAGACGGTACATTTCCACATTTCCATCTACGTGCTATTGTAATATAAATACAACAAGCACTAAGAGAAAGGAAGTGAATAAAATATACCGTAATCTAATCTGCTTAAGAAGGAATATGAAGATTTTACATTAAAAAAGTTCTAATTTGGCTTTGAAACTGTCACTAAAGCTTCCAGGCAACTTCAGACAATTTTTTTATTCTTGCGTGGAAGAAAACTGTTTCACTGTGAAGTACAGCAAACTTATTTTTACACTGGGCTATTTAATAGATCTTTTGAATTTTTAGTTTTGTTCGCAACAAGACGTAACTATAAACGAGAACAACCAAGTACTCGTATATTTTACACTCACTGCTGCTAAGAAGGAAAAATGCTACATGTTTAAAATTATAATAATTATATTAGATTGAGGAAAAGATGACCGCAGTGTTCATAAATATGAAAGAATTGTTTGTGCCAGTGGTAGGTTGCGGTCTTGTTAGTGGTTCATCGTTGCTCCTGTAAATTCCCTCTCCACCTGTCAACACACGGGAGTAATTTTGTCTAATTGAGAGGCTCCGAATTAGCAGCAACAATAAAAAGAAACTCAATTAGGAGCAACACACATTTTTCGCCCTTGTTCATAACCCAGTTGAAAAAAAATAGTTCGAACTCCATTAGGGCATCATACATTTGTTACCGACCGAAACCACGTGTTGAAATATCGACTGTATAGAAATTCGTGAACAAGATAGCAATAAACGTCTATACATGAAAAACATGTCCAGCGCCTACTCAAAAGAAAATACTTAAATTAAGCAAATGAACACGTTAAAGCCACCGACAAGATCGCCATAATTTGTAAGACCACTGTGTTTACGGCCACTCCAATTTGTTATTCTGGGATTATCGATGTCCGCTGAACCAGCTCGGCCCCTCCGTTTCTCGTTATTTTGAATAATTGGGTGCCCTCGAAAAGTCCAAGCTCGCCTTTCTGAGGCTGGATTTATATGTAATCTACATTTAACAAAGGATTTTTGCAGTCTGCTGGCCGCGGCCCGCGTAATTGGCGGCCGCGTTAACTGGCTGCAGCGGAGCCTCCGGAATAATCAAAACACGGCCCAAGATGAGCAGCCAATTTGGGGAACAACACGTGACGCAATTAAGCGGCGGGGGAGGGCGGGGGGGGGAGGGGGAGTGGCTTGGAGGCTGACGAGTGACCGGCAACCGGCGAGGCAAGGCGAGTTGGAATGCGTACGGCGGCAGCGGAGGCGGGGCCAGGGGCGTGGGAGAGGGGCAGAGGTTGGATTGACCAACGTCGGGCCCGGAGAAGGGCGGGGATGAGGGTGAGGCCGCGTGTTTGCGTCGGAGAGGAGGGGAGTGGCAAGGCGGGTTGGGGCAGAGGCGGGACAGAGGTGGGCGGAGGTGAGGCGGCGGCGAGATCGAAAGCAGGACGGGTGAACCGAGTAAAAGGGGTGACGGATTGGTGAGGGAAAACGAAGTGGGGCAGGCAGCTGGGGATGTATTTGGCGGGGCTGGTGGGGGCGGGGAGAGGTGGATCGTGGCAAAGCGGAGTTGGGAAGGGCGGGGATGGACGAATGTGGGGGAAACTGTGGTAAGTACTGGAGAGGTCGGTGACTAGAGTGGAATGAGTCCAGTAGAGGTAGGAGGAGCTGGAGGGGCGGGGGAGGCACACAAGTGACGGAGAATGAACGGGGACGGACGAAAAGTAGGGATGGGTCGGGCAGGGCGGGAAGGGACGGGGAGGGACGGAAAGGGGCGGGCATTGGGGGGGGGGGCGTGGCAGGAACACAGTGGGAGCGCTGGCATTGCTGGGCCGAGGCTGCTCAGCATGGAGATGGTGTAGCTCAGAGGCGAGCAGCGTCGGTGGCGGATGCTGTGGCCTGTCAAGGGAGGGGGCGGGGGCGGGGGGGGGGGCGAGACCGACCGGACGGATGGACGACGGCCGTGCGCCGATGGCCAGCCGAAGGGCAGAGGGCGCTGGGACGGAACGGGGGTGGGGTGTACAGGGCACCCGACGAAGATGTAGGGTCGGGTCGGAGCCCTGTGGCAGTCACTTGTCGAGAAGTAACAGTGAGGCTGTTAAGCACAACTGCGAGTGATCCCCCAGTCTTCGTGGTCAAAATGAAAACATTAATTCTGAGGATTCGACTAAGTTTGACCTTCCACATAATTTTCGCTGTTACTTTCATAATGGAAGAAATAAATAGTGAACATTGCCATGGCTTGTTGGCTGAACTGCATGAATCAATAATGAGAGGTTTTTTCTGAATAAGTAGGGGGTGGCATAAATTTTTGTTAAGAAAACACTTCCTCAGTAATTATGGAAATGGGGCGAAAAATACGAAGGCCAACGGCACTCAGTTAAACTTCCTTGATAGTGAGTACAGTTCTGTCACTTGTGGCGTATTTCTACTGCAGTCGATGCTGTCTCGACTGTCGCAAAATTTTATTACTTACTCACGACTTTTAAGAAACAACCTTAGGTACCCAAAACAGCTATATAATTGATATGTAAATGAAGCTAAGTTTTGAAATCCGAATGTTGTCTTAATAAAAATATTACTTCTGAGAGTAACGATGTAAATATTGTCAAGACTCGATTGCTGTCTTTAAGCTACATTTTATTAAGAAGAATATTAAATCTATGATTTCGGTATTTTAGGAAAATGTAGAACCTATTGTCATTTTTAGAAAATCACTGGGATCAGATTGTACGTTAGCGTATTTATATAATTCTTGCAATGATCACATGATACATTGCTCCGACGGTTATATATAAACATTTTCAAATAATTCAATATCGCAGACAAATCGAGATATATCTTCATCGAAAGATTTATGTCTATCTACAGCCGATCGTTGATCATACATATTACGTCCATCAAGAACCTGGTCTTCTCCTTTATCTGAGAGAAAAAGCGGTGAGTACGTTTGATTTATTAGAAATGAAATTACCTTCGCAACTCAAGTTATATTTTCATATATATCAAACTATCTACGCTTCCATAAATTCCATGTAGTTTTATAGAACAGGTAATGCAAAAGTGTGGACATTTTCAATAGCATTGCATTGAGGAGCGGATCTACGAGTATGGTTTGAAGATAACTGCCACATGGACCCTGGGAATGATACAATACGTATTTATCTACCAATATTCCAATATTATATACCAATTTTCTTGCTACACGCATTCAGGTTGTGAAATGAAAAAAATATTAATAACGAAGAGGAAATTATGCTCTCGGTAGTTCATTTAAATTACAGTATACTCTGAGAATTACAAAATTCTTGACAGTAGTTGACCTGTATTAGCGCAGTATCCGGGAAGTAAGGCTTGCCAATTGGGAATTTTCTCTAGAAGGGGGACACCCAAAACTTCGTTAGGGGATAAATCAAAGAAAAGATGAGTGAAAGAAATATCTACACTTAGGAAATTGTCTCAATAAATCCTTAGAATTCCTTAGGGAAAGTTTTCTTTTTCAAATTCGTGCTATTGTTTCCCTCAATTTAGAACATTTCGGAGCATGGAAAATCGTAAAACACCTGTTTGTTTGCCTGGAAGGCAGAAATAAATACTTTTTCAGCTTGGGACATCGAACACTTGTCCTACGCATGCCCTAAGCAGTTCCTTATCCCGCTCCGGCATGCACCTGTGCAATCACCATCTGCCCACCGTGCGAACCCAACCCACGTGATGGAGAGCGTTTATTCCAACGCACGTGCGTGAGTAGCAGGACGCAACGGGCGGCGGTCTTCAGCTGCCGGGCAGCGAATGGGCGAGCGGGCGAGTGGGTGGGCGGCCGACCTGTCCATTGATCTGCGAGAGCCTAACGACTTCCATCAAGCCCCGGGCTCGCCCGTACCGCCCCGCCCCGCCCCGCCCCGCCCCGCCCCGCCCCGCCCCGCCCCGCCTTGCCCCGCCCCGCCCCGCCCCGCCCCGCCCCGCGCGGGCCGCGCGCCCGCCCGGTCGGCCGGCTGGCCGGCTGGCTGGCTGGCCGCGCGGCGGGACGGGTCGGGGCAAATAGGAAACTTGCGAACTGCCAATACGGGGATAAAATATTCATCCATCAAGCCGGGCTTCTGCCCGCTCGCCCTGTGGCAGACGTAGGCGCATTGGACGCGCACGAGCGAGCTCTGCGTGGGTAGTGCACGACCAACGACTTTGGGGGCTTGTCCCGCAGGAATTCCCACAGGCAGATCCCTGTTCCATTAACGAATGTTCTCTGAAACGTTATGCGAGCGAAAGTTGTTCAATGACATTAAACACTTGGCCACGACTTATAAGAAACAACGTATAGTTTCACTTATATAACAATAAAATAGCTGCTTTTAAGTACGTAAGTTTTTAATTCGGAATATTGTCTTAATAAAAATGTACCCTTAAAATATTTGTTCTGAGAGTGACGATGTAAATATCGTCAAGAATCGATTCCTGACTTTAAACTTCATGTTATTAAGGAGAATAGTATATCTATGGTTACGGTATACACACGGAACAACGTTAACCAATGTTCTTCCTTTAATGTCTGACGTGAACCTCGCGTGAGTGAGAGGATATTAGTGTTTTCGGGCCCATTTACTACTTTGGTCAGTAGTCCCCGAGAGTGAAGTGCACGTGTATGAAGTGGTATCCCATCCCGCTGGAATGTGTGATGCGGTGCTGACGTACACGTTCGCTTGCGGAATGGGCGGCGCTGACGTACACGTTCTCTATCCGATATCTCCCCCTGCTAGTCTCGGCCCAACCAGGTATAAACTCTAAGCACCCGATGGGTGAGGTAATGAAGTGCGTGACAGTGTAAACGTACTATATGTAAGGAGAGAGAAAGAGGCAAAGATGAGGAAACAAAGATCGTACACGGTCCTTAGCCCATTTGTTTAGGAATTCCTTCGATTTTCGCCTGGTATTAATCGGAGAGACCACAGAAAATTACCGATCAGAGCAACTTCCCGCTAAAATTCTCCTCTAGATATCGGCTTAATTTGAGCTAGCTATATAGCTAGAGTGGGAAATTCACTACAGTTGGGAGTAAAGACGTAGGACCTCAGCGTCAAAGACGATGCAGTAGCAAAAGTTGTTGCACATCTGATGTGAATCACAGGTAACGAATTCATCTGATTGTAGTCTCTCAAATCTGTGCAACTAGACATATCAAATTTGGATCGTTTTGTAAGGCAAGAAATAGTTATGTGATGAGGAAAAACGAGCGTGCAGATGCTCCACGCCTGACCAAATGGAAATTAAAGTTAAACCTCCCAGGTGACATTAAGAGAGGCGTTCCTCGGCAGTACGTTTATTGTCGATCCAAAAACAAGAGATCTCGTCGTAACAGTAATATCGTTTAATATTTCATTTGCAAACTTACTACCTACGCGCCTTTCGGATGCATTGTTGTCTAGAGGAAAGAAATCATAACCCGACCTCGCATGTGCCGTGTGCTGAGCGGCGCCACTCATGACGCAAGTGGTTTAGCTTCGGGCTTGACCTAACCATCGTAACTGGAGAGAGCTAGAGTATCACTACGAGTAGGATGCGAGAATGCGCTATTCCAATGTAGACTCCCACCAGCTGCAGTATAAGGCCAGCATGTAAAGATGTAAAGCATGAATACAGGTAAAATGTACATTTGGATACATCTTTTTTGCATCTTAATGCCCACACAGCTTTAGGAGCGCACACAAGGCACTTGAAATGACACTTGCGATACAGCCTACTCGATATTTTCTTATTTTGGAGGAGTAATGGAGATAGGGTGGGAGGACAACTTCGTGATCATGAAAGAGATTACTACGAGGGGCCTTCAATAATTAAAGAGACAAATTGGTCTGGAGAAATAAATTATTTATAGAATACAAAACAGAACAAAATAGAACTTTTCCTACTTTTCAATATAATCTTCCTTTGCACTTGTCCCAACGGGTTACCAGCTCTTTTACACTGGCTGCACAGAACTCTTTTATCTTGGTGTTTGAACCAATTTCCCACACATTTTCTGACATCTTCGTTATCCTAGAACTTCTTCCCAAAGAATGCCTCCTTCAGTGAACCAAATGGAAATCAGATGGTGTTAAACTAGGGCTGTAAGGGGGACGAGGCAAAACCTCCGAACCCATTTTCTTGATGGTTTCACAGTTTTGTTGAACAGTGTGAGGACGTGCGTTGTCTTGCTGGAAAATCATACCTCTCCTTTGAGATCAACGATGTTTCTCTCTTATGGCTGGCTTCACCTTATTCTAAACCATACCTGAGTAGTATGGGTTGTTTATTATACTCTGTTCATCAAGATAATCACAAACAAACGCATCTACAGCTTCCCCAAACACCATCAACATGACATTTCCTGCTGATCCGGCCAGAACATGTTCGTCAATCACTGAGTCTCGAACACTTTTGAACTGTTGAACCCACTTGTAAAACTTCTCGCGGTTCATATAACTTTTTCCATACACTTGAGATATTCTAGAGTATATATTAGCTGTTTTTTCACTTTCAGCAAGTAAAAAACGAATCACTGAACATTGTTCAATCAATGTGGGATTTTCAAGTCGTTTCGTTATCGTTCAACTTAATTTTGTTGTTTTGTTAATAACATTTCTGATGATCCAGATGGTCAGGGATCATCCCAGCGATCCCAACTTAAAGTCCTAAAATTAGCAAACTTGTCCTACCAACTGTTTTTTCTCGACCAATTTGTCTCTTTAATTATTGAATTACTTACGTAGTATATTTCATTTATATTATTTAAATTGTGTGTATAAGTTTTCGATATACGTATTTACGACTTGTGTATTTCATAAATGTGAATGAAGTATTCATCCTTCAAGATAGGTTTCTGTGCGCAGGCGCGTCCTTTCCTGTACGCCTGCCAACTCGCCGGTGCGCTCGCATAGGCGCAAGACATTTCATATTAGAATATGACGGTTAGCAGGATAAGGTTGGTATACAGAGTTCAAAGAATTTTATTTAGTTCGTAATATGTATTTATTACTTGAATTTTTCGTAAATTGTACTTGGAACAAGCTATCTCCGGTTGTATTATATGTATTCCTAATTAGCAGCTATTTTTAAAGCACCGTGGATTTCCGTTTAAAAAGAAGTTTGAAATTTCTACCCAACCAAATTTCATTTTTATGTCTGTAAATGCAAAGTGGGCCCTAAATGTATTATTAACAGGTATTATGGTATAAACACTAAATTTTATCACTATCTTAAAATTAAAAGAAAGAACAATTATTTGGAGACATGTGTCATTAGGTCATTTTGTTGTGCGAGTTGGTATCGATATATCGCTAAAAGTTGGCAGTTCGACCTGTAGTAAGCATTTCAGTGTCAGGTTGTAGTTAGCGAAGTGAAGATAAGGAATTTAAGTTCGAAGATGAATGATGAATGAGCAAATTTAAATATTATTGAGGATGTGTGTACTTAAAGTTCAGCAATAGGTTGACAAATATGTTCTGATACAATCAATTTTCAGTGATAACAATTATACGAGGGGCATTTCGTTTCTAAGTCAAGGATTTTCTAGTATAAACCATTGCAATATATAAGTACATATCTTGATAAATATTTCAATTTCATTTTCAGAGGCATGTTTAAATCACAGTAAATAGTGATAGTATTGTTCCAGAATTTGTAAAAATCTCTAATTTCATTAGCCTTAAAGAATAAATACCGAACAACATGCAACAACATTCTGAATTTCCATTTTCCTTGTGGCGTATACGTTTGTACTTTTCTGTCATAACTTTTCTACAAATCTCCCTTTTGTGCGATGTAATCGCAAGGGTTCAGCTAGTAATAAATTATTCTATTAGATGGACCGGGAGAGATGGGTTCAGGTCAGGTCAACTGATGTCACTGCAGTGCCTCTGAACGGGAGGGGTCCTAGATTCGAGTCCTGACGGTAGCAGGATTTTCAACACTGGCTTCTCAGCTAGGTCGAATTCGGCCGCCGTTTGGAGCGACAGGATTGGAGGGGAATTCCAGCGGTCGGCTGCTCTGATCAGTAGTTTTCCGTGGTTTCTCCGATCAATTCCAGGAGAATGCCGGAGCAGTACTCTAACAAACGGACCACGTGCGATATTTTTTTCTATGTCTTCCTTGTCCTGTCCTCACCCCTTACTTACACACACTTATACTAACATGTACTACTGTGTCATACATGCCGGGAGACCGAATTTGTCCCTGCTGAGGTGGTGCCCGGATCGTGGGAGATACCTGGTTGGGGAAAATTCCGCTATCCGACGATAGGCCAGCGCCGGATCTCGCCATTCAGCGGGAGAAGACCACCGCCACCTTATGATGATGAAACATTGCCTACACTTACAGGAATAATGACCTTAGCAATTGTCGCCCACCAGAATCACTAACAATCAATGAATCAATATTCTGAAGGGACTTCGCGTTTTCCGTATAGTGCATACGTTTCTGTTATAACTTTTCTATAATTCTCCTTTTTCTGCGATGTAATGGCAAGGGTTCAGCTAGTAATAAATTATCCTACGAGTCAACGTCTTTCAATCGTCGGAGCCTCGAGAGCGTGGTCGAGCAGTACGTCGCCCGGTGGCGCGTTCAGGAACTAATAACACGCTGCTGGCCGCTGATGCGTCGGCGCGTCATCCGTTCGCTTTCGAGTTCGAACGAGGAAATTTACGAGGAGCGTGCCTTACCTCTTTTTCTGCTTTTTCTTTTTTTGCTACTTCATCTTTTATTTTGCCTTCGTATCTGCGCGAGAGTCCGGTGATTTGTTGATGTATGGCGTCCGCGCTCACGTTGACAAATGGGAGCAATGGAGCGTGCCGGGTGCGCGCTCCGATGCTCGTATGTTTCCCCCGGAGCAACTCGCACGTGGTCTCGGAACGAATCGTGTTTCTCCGCGGGCGCGTTGAGCAGGGGCGATAGGCGATGGGCGATGCGAGGGCGGTGGGTGGTAGACGAGGAGGGACGCTACGTAGGCGGTGGGCGTCGAGCGATCGGTAGTTCGTAAAGGGCGATCAGTAGTGTCCGACGTTTGCCAAAATGCCTTTTTATTATTATTATTATTATTATTATTATTATTATTATTATTATTATTATTATTATTATTATTATTATTATTATTGCTCGTTTTCTGACTTTTAATAATAGGAATAATTTAATTGTACCTCTGAAGTTATTTTGGTAGATTTTCATTTTGCATTTTTTGCCTATTTTATCTTCTGATTATTATTTTTTAGTATTTTGCCTGTTTTGCCTTTTTCGTCATTATTTTCTGTTTGTTCCCTTCTACTATAATGTTTGATACGACTCTTCTCAGTGTTGGCGATTATGGCAGTGTTGGCAACTGTAATCGTGTGTTCACTGATGGCATTTCAAGTTTCAAAAAGGAGTCCACAATAGTTACGTAGAGACAGCGTCGCAAGTGAAAGAAATTCTTAATCATCACACCGGGTAGTTGTGTGCAATCAAGCTTGCAAAGAAATAATAATTTTCTTCCAAGTAAGTGCTAATGTAAAATGAAAATAAGAAATTGATTTCTTCTAATCACTAATTGTTTACAATAATTCCTTTTAAATCTTTTTTCATTCTTTACATCCCTTTTTGCACCTTCTACTTTAAAAGGAATAAATGCCTTTTTGCCTGCCTATTTTAGGTAAAATAAATGCCCGAACTTCCGGACTCTTATGATCAACAATGAGCGTTAGGGAGTAGATATGGGGCAATGCGCGATGGGTGATAGAGTGGGCAATGGGAAAATACTGATGGTGGTTGGCTTATGCCAGTGATGGACACTGGATATTGGCTGTTGCGAGGGGTTAATGATGTTCAACACGAAGTTGCATACCCAGTATTATTCTCGGAAGGAGCGGGGAGGCAGATACGGGTATAGTTTTCAACCGACTTTATGTTTTCTTTTAAAGAATTTTTAAATTATGTTGAATGTAAAATGCATTTTTATTTGTTGCTTCACTGTTATTATGTATAACGTAAACAATTGATATACGTTAACGTAAACAAATGAAACCGTAAACAATTGACATCCGTATTGAATGACGTTCGTTAGTGCAGATAATTAGTAAAAGAGATACTTTTTTAATATGGATCATTGGCTTCTGGGTGGAGGATCTGAAGCTCTATGACCCCTCTCCCATTGGCAAATGGGTGAAGCGCAATGTACGATGGACGATTAGCAGGGGCGATGGGGAATACACGGTGAGCGATGACGGACGATGCATGACCGACGATGGGGAATACACGGTGAGCGATGACGGACGATGCAAGACCGACGATGGGGAATACACGGTGAGCGATATGGGTAGACGATGGATGAAATGAGGTGGCGATGGGCGAGGATAACTTCCGCGATTGGCGCTCCATCCCCGCCCCTTGGCCGTGACTTTTACGAAAATGAACTGCACGACCGTAATTGATGGCGCGCGTTCTTCACCATCAGTCGGCCTCATTCGAATCCTCCTCCGATCGCCGAACGAAGAAAAATGCCAAGGAGCAAAGTGTGCGCACTATACGTAATGAAATTAGCCACCGAATGTTACTTGGACGAAAATTGATGAATTCATTTTTCAAAACAAAGAGTAAGAAGGAAATCACGGTTATATATCACGCAGTGTGTTTCAATTTTTTAGTCGAGAGTTTCACGAGATACATATGATTCTAAATAAGCAGTACTTAGAGCGTTTTATCTACTAGAAAATACAGACATATCGAAATAAAGAATACATTTTGGGTCTAATTACAACAGTGTATACAACGTACTGTCAGAATATAAGTGTGTTAATATAAAAATGGAGAAATGTTGACAGCATTTCTGATAGTACTAAAAAACCCTTGACGAATCGTTGTACTATATTTTCTTAAAATAAATAACATCTATTTGAAGCGGAAGTAGAAACTACGTTGTTAAAAATATTATAGAAAAGTAGAAAAGAACTATTATTATATTTCAAATTGTTTAAAATATATTTATATTGGTGTATTTTCCTGTGGGATATTTAACAATATTTTTCGTTACTATTAAAATACTCGACTAGTGGAAAAATATGACTTTAAAATAAGCTCTGCGAACGTTTCTGGAAGCGCAAAAAAACTCTTGACGAATCGTATATTTTTATGAAATATATAACATCCATTTCAAGCGGAAGTAGAAACTCCGGTATTACATTATAGAAACATAGAAAACAATTATTATTATATTTCACATTTTTTAAAGTAAATTTCTATTGGCGTATTTTCCTCTGGGATATTATCAATGTTTTTCGTTAATATTAAAATCCTCGTGTAGTGTAACAACGTGACTGCAAAATGAGCTCTGCGAAAGCCAAGCAAAAATTTCAGAAAATTAATCGAAATTTTAATTCTGAATATATGTTTCTTATATAAATATCACGACAAAGTATTCAAGACTAACGATATGCCGAAATCTTTGTATATTTTCAGTTGATGAGGCTCTTTTTTTCAAATTGCATGGGAAGTGAACGCCTTTCAATATTACTTCAACGGCAAGACATTTGGTTACATCACTGGTTTTCAGTGACCAAGTTCTAACTTACCCCGATATTTTACAGTTTACTTACCATGTAAATGAGCTCGGCTTAATCAATCGACCGTGAGACTCGGCTCCCTTTCAATGACTTTACTAATGAATACCGGAATCTTCTCCACACCCTGATGACTCATCTGAAACTGGATTTCTGTAGAGTCCGTGACCCGCCCTTCCAGATGCGTCCATTCAGTAATAGACTTCACTTATTTTATGATCCTCCTGGCCGCTCTTTGAATCCCATTGTGGGACAACTTTAGCTTCAGAGAAACCAAGCAAAGAAAAAAAAATAACATTTGTGCGCAGAGCGATGTCACAAGCGTAGCAACCTAACTGGATTTTCGAGTGTCTGCACACAATGAGGTGTGCGTATAAAGTAATACTCGGTCGTCCCTCGATTGAAACTTCCCCCAGTGCTGTCATCACTTGTCAACGTCCAGAGAGGCTACTGCGTGTCCCTGTATTGCGGAGGTAGGGGGTTCAAACCGCGTGCGGCGGAGGGGCGCGTGCGTTTAGCATAACCGGCTGGCAGTCGCAGGGACGCAAAAACTCCCCATTGGCCTCGCCACAATTGCACTGAGACGTCGCCCCGCGCCGGCACCCTGGGTGGTATGAGGCGTACAGTTTCTTCTGAGTACGTTGGAACCCTGACCATGGCACGCTGCGGTCGCTGTGTCAAAAGAAATGGAACAATATTACATAGAGTTTCTGTAAGATATTAACTGTCGTTTTGAGAAAGAACTGCAGATAAATCTATAATTCAATTCAGTCAAAAAATTCTTTGACATTTATTAACATCTAAACACATCGCGATTCAGTCTGACCCAATTACTGCATCGAATTGAAAGAAAAATTACATTGTTTATATAAGAGGAACCAACCACTGTATAAAAACATGGTGATTAAACGCACCTGTGGTTTGCTGATACATTCATGGTGATATATTTGAATTCGACGAATCAAATCAAACAATTAACACCTACGTTATGTCACCTTCTAATAGCTAGTCTACGTCCTTCACGATGAATCTAGAGAACTCATTCATCACGCTCGTTTCTCTGTTTTCTTTCCTCGGCACTCGTTTGCGAAATTATACATCTGGATGTAATTGCATAGTTACTTTACATAGTTGTGGGATGTAGTTACACAAATAATACGATGAAGTATAGAATATAGCGGCCAATTTACAATACTTAACTGTAGTGCAATTGAAATATCTAGAATTGCACTTGTATTTGGCGTACCAATTTGGAAGAAACTTGTAGCAGTATTTTATGGGGTAGATATGCACAACGATTTTAAAACATCTATTCGATGGGGTTTGCGAGGAAAATTCCATAGGTTTCTTTTAAATTAAAATTCAGTTATTTACTACTATTACAGCATATCCTGAAAGATGTTATTAAACGATTTAAATAGACATACTGTGAGGTTGCAGAAAGTCTCCGGTGTACTGGGATAAAAATGTACTGCTGTAGACAATGACACTGAAAAAAGCTTTTTGTTTTAGCACAAGTTGTTTCGCAGAGCTTACTTTTAAGATTATCCTGTGTGGTTTGATATTAATAGTAATAGTGAACACACAAGATAATAAGGGTTCTCAGTCAAACTTCCACACAACTGAACACTCAATTAGTACACGGGCAAACTTAAGGAATTTTTTCAGTGATTTTCCAAAACAAAACGTTTCAAATACTCAATTCACCCATTTTTCATATGAACTTCCCTGTTAGCATTTTCCTTCAGTCACCTTTCAGCAATGTCTCGTCACATAATTTCTCTCAGAGAATTTGTAGGCTCCTTATCTAGACCCAAACTTCCAATACAAAAAAAGCATATTGATATAATCGTCCTACCTTGAAGATAGTTCAACGCCAAACGGATCCAATAATGATATTGACTATAATAAAGGAACTGAGCACACGATTTTGAGGACGCTAAAAATAAAAATAATGAGAATTAATTCTTATCTCAAATATTTTTTAAATAGATGCATCATTATCACGGATTAAGCTGCAATTTTGTTCCGCATAGAAAAAATCAATTTCTCACTGTAAAAGGTTTCCATTCAAAATTTCTCACAATAAAAGGTTTTGTAATTTTCAACTTTCATAGCGAGCACCAAAATAGAGTGTGATCGTGGCACAAAAGGAGTCCAAACGATAGCGTCGCATTAAACATTCCTCATTCTGACCCGAAACGTCTGTCAGATCCATTCACCTTGACGTCCCATACGACCCAAGATAACAAGAAGCGCGAACAACTTTCTTTAGCCCCCAGTGCGTCTACGAATAAGCAGCTGGATAAACACCGGAACCGGTCTCTCCAACGCGACCGGAGCGGCTCACAACAACCAATTTCTCACCGACAAATTTTATTCATCGGACGCGGTCTTCGCGTGTGCATGCGCTGGAAGCATCGGATCTCCCGTGCTCCCGTGCTCCCGTGCTCCCGTGCCGAAACCGGAATGTCCTCGAGAAGGGGTGGGGTGGGGGGGGACTGTCCCCCTCCGGCGAGGGGACGCGCGACGCAGGGCGCCCTCCAAAACCACAAAAGGACCTTTATTCCCACGCACCCCCTTCAACAGGTCGGCCCTTCGCCCCGCCCACCGCGCGTTCGGGTCGCCTCGCGGTGGTCCCGACAGGGGGAAAGGAGGACGAAAATATGCCCTTCAATGCATAACGTCGTGCTAATTAGCATACCACGCAACTCCAGATTGGACAGTTTTGCAATGTAAAGAAAATACATAGCCGATTCACGGAATTTTAGTTTCCGTTCTCGTTGAACTCATAAAAACTGAGAATCTCAACTATTTAAGATACTCAATTTGCTATTTATTTTTATTTATTGTTCTATTTCCACAATTATAGTTTATCATGAAGTAGCAAGGAAATAGAGGAGGGAATATGAAGTTACGAGGTTTTCTAATTAGCATGACGATAACAATAATAAAGATGTTGTTAATATATTTTTTAGACTGCTAGTTATAAAATCAGCTCTTTCAGGTCGTGCGCAACGTATTAAAGTTAAAACTTTGAAATCATATAATGGAACATTGAACAGTGAACAACTGTCTTTCACAACCTGTTGAACCATTTAAATTAGATACTCCTGAAAAAAAAAAAACCTTTACATTTTCTAGTTCTTTTAAACCTACAATATGAAAGGTTATTGAAATCAAGGGTTTGAAGCATATATATTTAATAAAATTTGGTAAACTAATAATTTACCGGGTGAGGTTAATGATGGAATGCTGGAATCGTGGCAATTAAAAAGCTTTAAAAAAGAAATAATGTTGTGTTTCAAGTTTTAAAATCAGGGAATCCATTTAACCTTGAATCATGTAAATCTGTAAGTCTTGAAAAATAAATATTTTATTCTAATGAGAGTATAGAGCGAGAACATTTAAACTAAATTCTTCAATCGTTTCAAGGTGCTTCAGTCGCTTCAGAAATAAATAGTTTTGTAAAAACTATGTTCCCTTTATTCGCATATTTCAAACTCCCGTGCGATATCATTGAAAGCAGTTGCCTCAATGAAAATTCGAATATTTAATAATTTTTTGTCCGCTTTTTGCGATTTTCGATTCTACTCTGAGAGATGACTGAAACCATTTAATACAATCACAATTTGAAATAAGAGGTATGTTATGTATCAATAAAAAGAAACATTTTTGTTCACTTTTTGCGATTTTTTAGTCCACCATTTAGAGATAACTGAATTCACATATTTCAAGCGTGTAAATTGGGCAGATAGGTGACAAATGAATTACGCCCACTGTCTGCGCATTCCCTCCCACTGCGCACCGCCTTCGGCCGCGCCTGGCCGCGCGCCATCCCAGCCCCCGTCCCACGGTGGCGGCCCGGGCCAAGCGACTCGGACAAAACGAACGGCGTGCGGGGCAGCGCGACTTCCAGATGTTTGGGTGCTTGTGCGAGTTATCAGCGGAATCTATACACTGTCCCCTATTCCTACACTAATGTTCGTGAGTGCGGCTTTTTATCCAGGCACGCGCAAGCAGCACGTACGCACGCACATACACACGCACACTGGTGTAAAAACGCCTACGTAAACACGCATTTTTTTCAGGAAAAGAAAAGCGAGGAATATGTTGAAAACTATTGTATTGATTAGGTGGCAAACAATATAATAACATGTTCTGTTGTGGCAGCGGAGAGCTTATGATAATCCATGATAAAATATACGGGACATTTTATAATAAAATGTATGTACGTGAAGCACTAATTCTTGAATAATCTTCGTAAAATCAATGGATATTTTGTTTGCATTGAATCGCATTAATGACCACAATATGTTTTTAAAATTAACTTATAATTATTCTTGCAGTAAAATAAGGATATGAAGAACTTCCATGATAATTAAGTTCAAGTGTTCTTGAATTATAACGGGTAGACTAATACTGAGTGAGCTGGTTTTTAAATTTGCAAAATAGAACATTCCAAACAATTGTTTGGTGAAATCGTGTTTCGTGTAAATCTGTTTATTTTTTTACAAACTATGACAGTGTAATTAAGTATATTGTAGTTACAATTTAACTTCAAAGTTAAATTTTCAAACATGAATTTGCACGTAAACATAACATTTCTGTCATAACATTGGATGTTTTAACAAAATTTAAGTGAATATTTAACGTGTCAATTAATCTAATATTACTTTAATGGGGTAATAGCCTATTTCAGGAACAGATTTTTTTTTTAATTTACTTAAACTTTGTTACGTGTAGAATGTAGGAGAAAGTTAACATTCACATTTTATTATAAGACTCATGAAAGAAACTCCTGCTTTTCGCTTGTCGAAAAATTACATATCACACGCTCAGTCCTAAATTACATTCAGAGTAGCTCTTCTATATTAATTCCAGCACAATTGAGCTAACTTTAATCATCAAATACACACGTAAAACACGGTTTGACAAAAAAAGAACATGAAGTAATATTCCAAAACGCTTGTTGATAGGTTTACCAAAAAACAAACAACATCCCAAAACGCCGATTAAGCTACAATTCCACACTTGCGTGCGTCTCTCGAATAAATGAAGTAAAGTTTTGTCCCCCATTCGTGACGCTACAATCCACTGTCCCGCGCCCCCGCGTACCTGGCCAACACCTCAGCAAGGGGCGCCATCTCCACCTCTGACAGCGCGGCGCGCCCTGAATCGCAGGGCAGGTTCCACGGAAGGAATTCGCCGGCGCGCTGCCGACGGGCGTGCTATGATCGAAAACGCACGGCCATGGGGTGGGGGATGGAGCCGAAAAGGGGGATGGGGGCGGCACGAGCGATCAAAACGCCCCTCATAATCCCTTCACAAAGGATTACCAAACAGGATCACTGACTGCAGGCTTCACATTAAAATGCGCGCGCCGTTGTGTAACGTATAAATAATAATTCTGTGGCACCCCCATTCGTTTAAATAATAGTGAATAACATTCATTGTTTATGTATTTACTTCGTGTATAATGCACGTAGTTGCTTTCTGAGTAACATATTGCAATTGGTTTATTGATATTTCCTCTTTGATGATTTTGCTTTCGTGCCTAATGGAATACATAAACGCATGGGATGTGATTTGTTAATGACGGCGTACAAGAGAACGGGGAAATTTATTTCGTGCCAGGTAAGATTTGCTTTCAACTAAGTTGAAAATAAACCGAAGAAATGTTTTGAGAGGTGAGTTTCTTCTTGTGATAATATCATTTTTGTTTGAAACTGTTGCACTGTTTCAAAAATAAAGTAAGGGGGTTAAAAATCAAAATAATTTTAAAACACACGAATGCGACCTTTGCAATACCAAAATCCCATTGGGCTTATGAAGAGCTGGCAAGTGGGCGCCGTTTTAAAAAAATTGTGTTTTTATTATGCATTAACTTCTTCATAAATATGACGTCATCAGATCAGGCCAAATAATGAAATGTAAATAAAACGCTCAATCGTGTGTGTCAAATATCTTCAACTGAAAATATTAATAGCATGTCAACATACCAAATTGACATGACCGAAGACTTGGGGATGACGTCATTTGGAAGAAGTGATGCCACGTGCGTGAAGGAAAGTAAACAAGTTCTTATTGTCTTAACACTCAATCAAGTGGACAACAGCAAACAAGGAAAATACCTGATGCTACCATCTCGAAGATTAAATTTTAATTGCGAGCTGCTTTCTGATTATAATTTTCTTGTTTGTGTAATGCGTTGTAGTGAGAGGGAACTTAAGTAATAAATTAATACAGTTCACCAATTCATTTGATTTCAAAAATTTGTCAGAATGAGAAATTTTCTTCGTTAGCTAGTTAGCGTTAGATTCAGAGGACCAAAAAACGAAGCTGGGAAATAAGTAACAAATTTCGACTCGGAATCCAAATTATCAATTGACAAACAATGAAAAAATATTGTAATGCTATTGTATACTACCGATTCACAATAAAATTTATTTCAAATTATTTGGGTAGTATTACTGTTCATTATAGTTTTGTTCACACATTCCTAAGTTATTATGTACCGTTATCTTCTATCGCTGCTTTTATTCTATGGCTGTTTTTTTATTTCAATGATATATTTTTTGAAATGTTTAAACGCATTACTAGGGTTTGTTCCAAACGCTGGGAATGAGATTCCAGTGCTTTGTGAATGGTTACTTCACATTCGAACAACATATTTCTTTGTAGCGGATATTGGACTAACGTAGAGAGAGGAGACCTTCATTGTCTTTCGGCAACACCTTCCAACAGGGAGCTATTAGCAAGGATTCAGCACTTCATCTTCAAAGCGTGACTGCTGTTTTTCTTTGGTGAGTACGCCCCCGCAGCCAACACCACTGTCACACCATCAAAATACAACCGCCGCCAGCACACCGCCATCTCCCCTACCACCAAAGCGCCATACCGCCACAACTTCACCGATAATGCCACACCATAAACACCATACCGTTCCCGTCATATCGCCACTGCTACACTGGTGGTGTACACCCGCGCCACATTTTCAATGCCTCAACGCGACCTAGCCACCTTGGCGCAACCGCCACAGTGCCACAACTCACCGCCAACACCACACCACCACTATCACCGTCAGAGGTATCTTCATCGCAGTCACCACCGCCACATGGTCAGCGCCACAGCCACCGCCACCGCTCACCGCCCCCTCTCCCGGACCAACCCTCATCCCAACTCCCATCACCATCACCACAACCACCTCTAACTCGACCTCAATTCACCGAGAGCGGTACCTCAGTGCTTCAACTGATGTCACTGCAGCGCCTCTCACCGGGAGGTCCTAGGGTCAAGTCTTGACAGCGGCAGGATTTTCGACACTAGCTTTTCAGCTAGGTCGAATTCAGTCGCTGTCTGGATGAGAATTCTAGAGGCCGGCTGCTCTGATCGGTAGTTTTCCGTGGTTACTCCGATCAACACCAGGCGAATGCCGGTGCAGAACCCTACCAAACGCGCGCGATCTTTCCTTCCAATTACCAAAGCAGTTGACGCGCCCGAAAACACGAATCAATCAATCGACCTCAATTCAATTCAATTCAGCCTTGTTTTCCGAGGCATATTCGTGGTTTTCCGTGGTGAGACTCAGGCTGTGAGGTCTGCTCTTCCGCCTGACCACGCAAATTCCGCTTCGCTCTTCTCACTGTCTGGAAGAGAACTGTGCTCAGTGGTTTCAATTAGGCTTGAGGATCTTTTACAAGTAGTAAATATACAACATGGGTCAGCCGTCTCCAAAGGAAGGCGTGTAAAGGATTTTTCGCCCTGAAAAACGTCTTCGATCGGGCGTGAATCAGCCAACTCAGGTGTGAACCAGTCAACTTGGTCAGTTGGATGTGAACCAACCAACAGTCCGAAACGCAAACCGTTACCTCTCCTTGGGTACTTGGGAACTTCCCCTATCGATGCCACATCGACCTCCACCTCCAATCCGTCTTCGTTGGTTGGTTGTTAGTGATTCCGGGAGCGTCAACAGCTTAGGTCATTAATCCCGTAAGTGTAGTGCCTGTTTCCCCCCTCGAGAGATCGCGATGATCTCCCCCCTCTGGATGGCGAGATCCGGCGCCGACCTACCGCCGGCTAGCGAGGTTTCCCCATAACCAGGACTCTCCCACCAGCCGGGCACCGCCCCAGCCGAGACAAGCTCAAAACTCCCCACCGGTCTCCCGGAATATGTGGTAGTGTGGTGCATGTTAGTGTAAGAGTGTGTGTAAGGGGAGAGGATAGGACAAGGAAGAGGAAGGAAAGATCGCGCGCGGTCCGTGGTCCGTTTGGTAGGGTACTGCTCCGGGGTTCGCCTGGTATTGATCGAAGAAACCACGGAAAACTACCGATCAGAGCAGCCGGCCGCTGGAATTCTTCTTCAGACAGCGACTGAATTCGACCTAGCTGGAAAGCTAGGATCGAAAACCCTGCCACCGTCAGGATTCGAAACTAGTTCGTCTTCGTCGCCTCAACCACATCCGATACCCTCTTTCACCACGCCCTCGCCACCGTCGCCTCCGCCGCCGCCTTCGCCTCCGCCCCCGCCTCCGCCCCCGCCCCCGCCTCCGCCCCCGCCTCCGCCTCCGCCTCCGCCTCCACCTCCGCCGGCCCCGCCGCCCCCGCCGCCCCCGCCGCCCCCACTGCCCCTGCCGCCCCCGCCACCCCCCGCCGCCCCCCGCCGCCCCCCGCCGCCCCCCGCCGCCCCCCACCGCCCCCGCCGCCCCCGCCGCCGCCGCCGCCCCGCCGCCCCCGCCGCCCCCCCCCGCCCCCTGCCGCTCCCGCCGCTCCCGCCGCGTGGGCGCGTCCAAGCGCTAAAGTGCCGTATTCGGCGGCTGGCGGTATGAATGGCCGCTTCGCATTCAGGCCCCGTAACCTGTTGTACACCCTGGGCGTCTGCCAACTGCTCTGTCTCCATTACTAGGGTGATGTGTGGCCAAGTGAGTGAAACATGGAGAGGAGGAGAGCGAGGAGCAGGAGAAGGAAGAAGTGGGGGTGGGGGTGGAGGGAGTGCCGCCGAGAAAAAAGCAACTCGAGTCCTCCTCGGGCGTCGTTAATGTGTCGACTGGCATTGGAGGATTCCTCCAGGATTCTTTCGAGTTCATTGGAGTGGTTTAAACGCGCTCAACATTGGAAAAAATCGGTACGGATTGTTTTTAACACGAAAGTTGGGTTACGTGGGTTCAGTTACAGTTCGTGTTAGAAGTTAGACTGGTCGCGGCTGGATTTTAATGAAGGACCCAGACTTAATGAAAAACCAAGAATGTATTTTGCAACGTTCGTTTCTTGCTAGTATTCACGTGACTGCGTAGTAAAATGAGGTTTATGTGATTAGGTGTCACGTTAATTTGGCCTGAGCATGTTTAATTACTGAACCAACTGGGGTGTAATAATCCTTAAGTTTCCAGGAGAAATGCAAGCTTTCAAATAATACTAAGGTTCATAGCTATATAGCATTACTAATAATTTGTCGATTTTACTATTACAATATAATGTTGATGTCTTAGTTAAATGGTAGAAAGAACTCATTTAAGAGCAGATTGTAAAAGAAACGCATAAAATCATACTCAGTTGAGACTTAATTCAAATATAACCCATGTTAAAAAATCGGACTATTTTTAAATTGAAAGACAATCTTGTTTCCTTTCAGATATCTAAGAAATGTTAAGTTCATTTGAACGTATAATCTACAACAAATGTTACTAAATAGCAATACAGTTATTGAATTATTGAGTTAATTTCATATTAAAAATATGTTTCTCTAAGCAGAGAGAAAATGTCGGGCATTTTGAAAACATTGAATATTAATAAAGGCATTAGATGTACACTCATGACTAGTTTGTCGCGCGTGAAAACTTCGCCCTTTGTAAACAATTGTTTAGAAACTTAAAATTGCACAAATTTTAACGGCCAGCCCCAGTACTGAACCATTCAGATTAGAGGCCCTGAACTAAAATAACCGTTCTAATGTTGGTAAGATTTAACAATATATTGATCAGAAAATAAAATGTCGCTTTAAATTTATCGTGAAAGATTATTTCTGACATTTCTTTCAATTTAATTTTACATAGATTTCGGGTTTCTGCGTTTTTCTGACCACTCCAATCGGAACACTCAAAGAACTGTACCTCAAAAAATGTCATAAAAGTTCAAAAATGTCTCATTTTGTATAATACTGCTCAAGAAACATAATTCTTGTCTCACCTATTTTACGGGCCTCGCCTGACTCCACCTGTCCCCAACATTTCTGCAAGTGACTCTACCTATCCTCCGTCTGTCCCCACTATTGTTTCATTTCCCCATCTACCCCCTCATGTCCCCACCCATCGCCCCCGAAATACGAGTCCCCACAAACCTATATTCCCATAAAAAGTGTAGAACCCAAATCTAATTTCAAGGACCTGGAACGCATCATTCCCGTGTAATGCACGACTATGATGTTAAGAAAATTTGTTTCGTATGTTATATTTTTACATTCATGTAACATATATTTTTACTTTCTTGAATACTTATTACGTAATATAAAGAATTTATTGTAATGCTACTGCAAAAATGCTGCGATTTTTCGACAGAATAACTCCCATTATGTTTGATACCGAAGAAGCGGAAAATTCTTATTCCTATTCATGTAACACACACACAAACACCCACGCGCGCACACACACACACACACACACACACACACACACACGCATACACACGCGTATACACACACACAGTAAATTACTTTCTCTAATACGTTGTATAGTCCGAATTCTAATGTCAACGTAATCTGAGGATCATACACAAGCAATATTATGCCATATCTTTGAAGCTACTTTACTTTCAACTTCCGTTTCTCCAGATCTGCCCGTAACCGTTCGTATGAAGTGGTCACCTTTACAACCTCTATGGACCTCAGAGGCCTCTTGTGAAGTGTAACTGACTGGAAGCATCTGTTTGCATTTCCGACAACTAAAGCAGCAGATCGAAAGAGATATTTCTGCTCGGTCTGTAAACAGCGCCCAAGTTCCTTGAATACAACTCTCATCGACCGTTTGCTCTAGGAATGACTCTCTCAACATGGTCACGCTGAAATGTCTCAGCCGACACTCGAAAAATATACGTTTCGCTAGTCAGTGTTTCATATGTTTCATATTTACATAGTGTGTTTACCTTCTTGTTACCTTTCGTGTAAATCGTACCACTCAAAAAAGTGACAACGATAAAATGGCATGCCTTAATATTTACCTATCTTGGTCGGTAGCTTACTTCGAATCAGTCAAAAAATGTTTCTTGTAGGTATAAATAAACAACTTTGACGTTTAATAAACCAGCAGAGGTGAGTATGTGTGTTCCCCTTTAAAGAAGACACTATACAATAATTTACGGACAAAATGTATACAACTGGCTTCCAGCATAACATGTTCCTTAAGTTCTTCAATCGGAGAGTTTTTAATTAATCAATGTAGCTTGAAACAACCGAAAATGTTTTCTTCGCGTTTTCGACGTTTCTCCTTTATTCCATCTTATCATACTCCGTAAAAACGTACTTCATTCAAATGTACATCGGAATGGAAATATCTATATCGATGCAGACGCGAAATTGCTTAGCAGATTTTAAGAAACAGAAAGAAAGATCACGTCATTGGTGGAAGCACAGTGAATAATGTGTGAGTTTCTAACGTACAGTATTTGACTTAATTGCAGCTGAGGGTAATAATATTAGATGGTATTTCTTACTATAGCCGAGAAACAAAATTAAAATGAAAATAGAAAGCGGGGGATTGAAAAGTGGCCGCGCTTCGAGAAAATAGATATTGTCCTTACTTCAGCAACCATGAGCTAAAATCAGTTTTGAAGTAATTGGAAATTTGTGTGCTAGGCACAACTGATGAGTAAGAAAATGAGATAATTCACTGTATTTAGAACGGAGAACAACATGAAGTGGGAAGTCGGAGATTGAAAGAACTACGAAGATGTAAGAGAATACTTCCAAGAAGAGGTAGAAAGAGAATACTGAGGTAGCCATTTCTGAGTGAAGTAACTGACCAAAAACAAACTTTTGAACTTTTCAAGTGACCACTACTGGGTCTAAATCGGGGATTTGGAAATAACAATTAAAGTAGAACAAATTTAAAATTTGTCATTTTTAGGTGAGGAATCGATTCAATAATGGGTGTCAATCACCACTGAATTATATATAAAAAAATTTAATGCTGGAGCTCACGAATTTTAAGAAAACTACGAAAATGTTCTTACTGTAGCAGAGACTTGTTCGTTTAGCTTATTTTGACTTTACAAAAACGATCTATGACATCTTTTTCCAAGTTTTGTCTCGCACAGCGAACCTACACTCAAATTTTCGTGACATTGATTTTTGCCACTGCACAAACTGGTGTGCGGAACAAAAAGCAGACAATTATTAATGCGCATTTTTCGGTGCGACAGAAAGGGAATGAATGATAAAGGGCCCTCCTCTGTGAACGATTTCACCAAGCGTGAAACCCGCGCTGGAACAACACAGTTCGTGATTTTTTAATGCGCCAGGGGCGTCAATGTTTAAACAATCCTCGTTGCCGACATGTGCTCTCTCAGCCGCTTTGTAGCTTCACAGCGAAGAAGAGCTTTCCAGTATAACAACACGGAAGTGGCACTTTGAATAAGATGCACTGTGCATGTGAGCATACATATACAGAGGAGGTCCTGGGGAGAAAACGTCGAAACTTCGAAAATCAGCTCTTAAGACAATTTTAAACATATTTTATATAATAAACTCCTAGGATATTCCGAATGGCTGAGCCGCAATCAGCACTCAAAAGTTGATTTGAAAAAATACTTTCTATGCAAAACTTTGCATTGTAGAAACATATAAACACTCCAGAAACACGTAAATTGTTTATTATTTACAAAAGAAATGAATTTTTCACAACAAAATTAACACAGAAATATTAACAAGATTAACACAGAACAATTTACACAATTCGACTATTTTTTTTTAAATTTCTGTGTTAATTTTTCTTTCTGAACCAATATTCTTTTGTGCTTCCCTCTCACCTTTCACGCCACCGCCGACACTCCGCCGCCCTCACCGTTTCACCACACTCTCACTACACATATTGCCCCGCACATGCCTTAGAACTCCCCACACACCAGCCCACTATCCCTCCACCGTGCTGCCTCTCTTCCCCGGTCCCTCACTTCGCGTCACTCCACGATCCCGCCACTCTCATCGCTTCGCCGCCATCTTACCACTCGTCACTTCATCACTCCGCTTCATCCTCCACACGTTACCACACATACCGGGAGCGGTAGCTCAGTGCATCAACTGATGTCACTGCAGCGCCTCTGATCGGAAGGTCCTAGGTTCGAGGATTTTCGACACTAGCTTTTCAGCTAGGTCGAATTAAGTCGTTGTCTGGAGAAGAATTCTAGCGGCCGGCTGCTCTGATCGGTAGTTTTCCCTGGTTTCTCCGATCAACACCAGGTGAATGCCGGAGCAGTACCCTAACAAACGGGCCACGGACCGCGCGCGATCTGTCCTTCCTCTTCCTTGTCCTATCCTCTCCCCTTGCACACACACACTTACACTAACATGCACTACACTACCACATATTCCGGGAGACCGGTCGGGAGCTTAGAGCTTGTCCCGGCTGAGGCGGTGCTCCGCTGGTGGGAGAGTCCTGGTTAGGGGGAAACCCCACTAGCCGACGGTAGGTCGGCGCCGGATCTCGCCATCCATCGGGGAAAGATCTCACGAGAAAAAAACATGCACTACACTAACGGGACTAATGATCAAAGCAGTTGACGCGCCCGGAAACACGAAAAAATCAATCAATTAACCAGAAAAACGAAAAAATCAATCAATCAACGTTACCACACCATTCCGTTCCAACTGTGTCCGCCACCTCAGTTTCCCGACCGCGTTATCCAACTCCTTTATCACCACTTCTACTTTGTTTTCGCGCTGCCACTTTCCCGACCCTACACTTCACCACCTTAGTTCCTCTTTACCTCACTTCACCGCCACCTCCTGCCGCTGACCGAGTGGTCCTAGAGTTCGAAGCCCCGCGGTGGCAGGATATTCGACACTGGCTAGATAGCTATAGGACGAGTTCAGCCGCGGTCTGAGAATTCAGGTGGCAAAGAGATCCTCTTCCTTGTCCTATTCTTTCTAATTTCCCCTCCATAGTAATCCTGAGGAGGCGAGAATTTATTTACATAGTGGAATACAAATTGCGCTGCAGCCTTGCGCCTTAAGCAGCCAAGAGGAAGAGGTAAAAAAGCTAATAGTAACTAAAGCTAACTTAATTCTAGCTCAAATATAATTTAATAGTTATTTAGTAGCACATTAGCATACTTAACTTACACAAAAAAAAATTTTCTTTTCAAAATTGTAAATAATATTTTTGTATTGATTGTATTGATTCTTTTTTAGATTTATTTTTCATTCGTGCATCATTCATTCATTATATACACAACCATTCATTCTACTCATTCGTTACCACAGCACTACACGGGATTGAATATCTTCTGTTCGCCACGGCACTCACTTGACGCAAAGTTGTCCTATTCTCACCCTATAGCAGCACACTCTTCCACTTACATGTACCCCACTACAACCCAAGCCGCGAGACCAGGCCGGAAGCTTAGAGCTTGTCCCGGCTGGGGCGGTGCCTCGTTGGTGGGAGATACCTGGTAGGGGAAAACCACGCTAGCCAACGTATGTCGGTGCCGTATATCAGCATCCGGCGGGGGAAGATCATCGCCACCTCCCAATGCAAAAACAGTACACTTACGGGACTAATGACCTTAGCATTCGACTCGTCCGGAAAAGAATCAATCAATCCACTGTCCCAGGCGCGCGGCAGCCTCCAGCCGCCTCTGGCCGCCCGCACCACTACCACCTCCATCCTTATCCCCTCCCTGACCAAGTTACACACGATCAGCCAGTTCCCAACTCCAACTTCAGTTCGCGCGCGCGGGCTGGAGGGCGGTGGGCGGCGGGCGGTGGGCGGTGGGCGATTGGCGGTGGGTGGTGGGCGGTGGGCGGGGCGGGTGGGTCGCGAGCGAAGTTGAAAATTCGGAGGGAACTAGGAATTCATGGAAAGCGAACAAACAACAGATGCGGAGTCTCTGCGCTGACGGCGGCGCGACGCTGGGGCCGCCTCGCGGGCGAGGGCCACGCCCACTTCGCCCACCGCCCACCGCCCACCGCCCACCGCCCACCGCCCCCGCGCCCGCAGCTGACGCAGCTCACACGCGAATGCGTCACGTGCCGTACGAGGATCTGGAAGGTCGCGCTTCACCTCCTTGGGGGTTTCCTTGCTGCTCGTACTACGTTGGTCTCTTTTCTCACGCAATTTACTTTCTGTTCCACGTTTTTTAATCATAAACAGTGCTCCATGGGTAACTCAGTGGTCAGCGTGCTGGGGATCCCGGGTTCGTTTCCTGATCGGGGCAGATTAAAATGTGCGCTATCCTCACAATATTCCAGTATCTGTTACTGAGGAAGCTCACTTCTCAGGTTGAAAAGACCAGAATACGGCGTAGGGATGTCTATGTGCTAACCACACGTTCCCTTAACCCATGGCCGCAAGTCCGCGACGCCATTGGTAGGCCTTTGCCTCGTCAGAGGTTGTTGTGCTAATACAGACAGGCCTTGAACAGTATGTTCAAGTAAATTCAATGGGGCCCAATTTAACGTTTTGAGACTCAGAATTGCTCTTCCGTCTGACGCAAATTTTGATACGGTTCTTTCACCATCTATGTGGGAAAAAAGGTATCATTCGGGCGGTGAAACTGGTGATTTAAATTGTTCAGAGGCTTCTTTTAGACTTAAGAATTCTTTACCTCCAGTTAATCTACAACTCGCAGCTTTACTTCATCTTCGGAGGCGTACGAAAGACTTTCGCGATAAAATGCACGAAGGATTTTTTGGCTTTAAAATTCCTCGGGTTCGGTCGGTCTTGAATCCGCACACTTGGGTATAACAGCACGATAAGCTAACTTTCATACCATCGAAGACGCTTTATACCTTCGAAGCCGTACGTTGTTCCTGGTGTGTTCGTCAGATAAATAAACACTATTTCATCAACGTTCCAAAATGTCTTTATCCATCATCAGGGCAGCTAATTGTTATATAAGCATTATAAAGAAGAATAACACAATGTTAAATGTACATTTACAGATAAAACCATTGAATACTACAAGAATAATTAATAAATTTTCTATTCAATGTTGTTTATTCAAGTTATTACATATGAGGATATCCTGTAATTACAATATATTTATAAGGTATAATTTTTATTTGTTTTTACTTTTGGGACTCAACATTTTTTCTTCATGTTTGAATAATTACAATTAACTGTAACATCATAATTACGATTTCTTTGTTTGAGAAGTTAGGAACATAGGGAACAATAAATACAATACATCAATGTAAAGCGAAAATTGAAACACGTCTTAACGTTATTTTAATAAACGTATTTAAAAAGGAAGATTCCAGATGAATATTTCATTCATTACGAAGAGGAAGTACAGGAAGAAAAAGATCCACATCAGATTCAGCGGAAGAGACTACGGATCCTTTCATTTCTGTGCTCGCGTGTTCGCTATCTACTTCCACCTCCGTCTAGCGTGTTCCTTTCTCCGCTGCCAAAAGGTTGAACGCCCTATATCACTCCCTGCTCGCGTTCTCCTGGAGCTTCGCGACCCTCTTTCCCCCCCCCCCCCCCAAGCCCTTCATCCCAAGCGCCGCTGGCGCCTCCCACCCCTCTAATTGCGTCACCGCCACACCCGTTCCCAGCCGCAGCACCGTCTCTTTCACCCCCTCCCTTACACCTCTTTCACCCCCTCCCTCCACGCTCTCTCCACCAACCCGCTCCGGCACCCGTCTTTTGTTTTAATATAAGCCCGTGCAAGACCTTGTTACGAGGCGTCTCTTCTCCTCTTTAAGCATTATGAAACGCACAACTTGGAAGCAGCCAAGGAGCAGTGGTACATGTGTTTTAATTAATGGATATATATACACCGCACATACACGGGCCCGCTCGCGGCGTCGACCGAGTTTACTTCCGCGCGCCTCGGGCCCGCTTTGCGTCTGGGAGACTTACAGGCGGAATGGAGACTCGGGCACGCTTCTTTTACACGGCGATAAACCAGGGCGGCGTTAATTGAGTTAATGAAGCGCTCTATAAAATATCCACCGTGTCCCTTTTTACCTGTGCGACACACGGTTCCTCTTACACGCGGCGTTCCCCAAGGTCCGTAGCGGTGGAGATGAGTTGAAGCCCAGTGTAACGTGGGTATCAAGGTGATCGAGGTGTTTCAGGGCAGGAAAAGGGAAGGGCAGCGAAATGGAGTGTGTGTATATATATATATATATATATATATATATATATATATATATATATATGTTGCGGTGATAAACGATTAAATGTTGTGTAGTAGAGTGTGTTGTTAATTAGCTAATTAAGCACCTTATAAAATAGACACCATCCTCGTTATGCCTGAGCGTCGGTTCCTTACGTGTGACGTTCCCCATGGTTTGGTTGAGCGAACCCGACCAGGGGTGTTGAGACGAAAAACATGTAAGAGACAGGTACAGGTAAGAGCATTTTGAAGCCAGTTATATTGGAAGGAGTTTCAAGTGAAGATCGATAATTTGCAATGGATTGTAAGGTAGTGGGGTTATTCTAGAAAGTAAGCTAGCTGAAGTTGAACACAGACGAGGGAGAAAATGAATGTAAATATTTAAGGAAATTAGAGTTTCCTAAAGGAAAAAATGTTATATGTTAGCAAGCAAAATATAATAATCTAGAATGTCTTTTGAACAAGGTGACACAATGTCAATGTCATGTAGTGTGTGAACTATAATTGATTGTGAGAATAATATGAATGTGTGAAATTGCCTTAGTTCTCAGGTGTAGTATTGGGTTTTCAGATGCTAGAGGTACAGTAAACTTCCAATTGTCGAAGTTAATTGAGGCGGACCCGATTCGGATAATCAAATACCGGATAATTGGATAAATTATAAAAATAAATCATTTCTTAGAAAAGTTATTTTTATACTCTATTGTGTAAACACATTATATGGACTAAAACACCAACTTATGTAAATCAAAACGGACGCACAAAAACATGAATGTTGGAAGATCAGTTCGGGTTAACGTCACGACATAGAGTAAGGTAGGCCGCACTGACTGGCACTAACAAACACAACAATGTGCATATTGCGCGTATAATAATACGCGAGTTCTACTGAAAAAAAAATAATAGCAGTGATTGAAATGTGAGATGGGGCAGAGAGTGATTAGAGTTGTCAGTAGTACTTGTCGTATCACGAACAACAGAGTTACAGCCTAAAGGAAAAAATGTATCTTTCTTCTACGTTTATAGGGTATATTGATTCATTGATTGATTTTTTCGTGTTTCTGGGCACGTCAACTGCTTTGGTCATTAGTCCCGTTAGTGTAGTACATGTTTTTTCTCGAGAGACGGCAGTGATCTTTCCCCGCTGGATGGCGAGATTCGGCGCCGACCTACCGCCGGCTAGTGGGGTTTCCCCCAACCAGGACTCTCCCACCAGCGGGGCACCACCCCAGCCGGGACAAGCTCTAAGCTCCCGACCGGTCTCCCGGAATATGTGGTAGTGTAGTGCATGTTAGTGTAAGAGTGTGTGTGTAAGGGGAGAGGATACAACAAGGAAGAGGAAGGACAGATCGCGCGCGGTCCGTGGCCCGTTTCGTAGGGTACTGCTCCGGCATTCGCCTGGTGTTGATCGGAGAAACCACAGAAAACTACCGATCAGAGCAGTCGTCCGCTAGAATTCTCCTTCAGAAAGCGACTGAATTCGACATAGCTGAAAAGCTAGTATCGAAAAGCCTGCCGCCGTTAGGACTCAAACCTAGGACCTCCCGATCAGATTTATAGGGTATAGTAAACAAAAAAATGTATAACCCGCTATATAAAGTATGTAGAATCAGGCGTTCGGTTCCTCTCATCTAAGATGCTGCTCAGCGATAGGTCCGAGGTCATGAGAATGAGGGACAGTTGCAACACTACTAGCTTAGCTTATTACCAAATCAGCTGATTATTTTATGGTAAATTGAATAATGATTGTATCAGCACATTAAGGACTTGTGTGATATGTTAGGACTTGAATCCGATTCTGGCGAACTTCAGAATTAGCCAGTTAATGATTACATTGTCAGAAATGGTAGAGAAAATTCGAAATAGGAAGTTTCAAAGCTCACTTCAGATTTTTGCCACATGGAATTAACGTTAGCCAGCGCTAAATCGTAAATTTCTGTATCCACGATACCACAGAACTAAATATCATTACATCTCAGCTGAAACTTTTCTACGCTTTGCTGCTTGGCGAACAGAGACTGGCATTCAACCATCACGATTTACATAAAACAACCTTGAGTCTGTGCAACGCATGAATTCTATGGCAATTTTTTGAGGAATTTCTTCTTGCGATCACACTCTCGGATATTAACCTTATTTTAGCGAACGCTCTGTGGCCACATTAGCCGGATGAAGAACGAAACCCGTTCTTAGTCGATCACATAGCTTTATCCACACCGCTTGAATATTGTGCCAATTAATATGTTATAATAATAATAATAATAATAATAATAATAATAATAATAATAATAATAATAATAATAATAATGTCTTTATTAATGGCGAGGCTCAGGCCGTAGGGCCAACTCTTCCGCCTAAACACTGAGTCCACATTGATACAGAGTAGTAACATATAAGAGGGGATGGAAAACTGTACATTTACGTCTGGGAGTGCAAAACTACGAACCATCCCGGCATACGCCTTAAGCGATTGAGTAAATCCAGAAAACCTCAATATTAACCTCATGTTACTCTTCACCATTGCCCCTATTTCGGCATTTCGTCGTAACAGGTATGACCCACACGGGATCTGGAACCACACGTCCCCCTCGAGCGGCTTGCCGTCACTCGCGTCACTTGGTTTCACAAATTGCAAGTCGCTACTTACCTATCTGGTTGCGCGGTGGGTGATTCCAGATCCCAGATGTCACCCGCCCACCCTGTCGGAGCCCTCAAGATTCTCTTCGGGTCCCACGTGACCGCCACGAGCCTCCTAATTCGCGACGCCCTGGGGAGCCTCTCGCCAGCGCCAAGACGAGGTACTTCGCGGTGAGTGCGCCGCGCCCCATCTCCCCCATACCCACTCCTCCACCTCACCTCGCATGCTAATTAACGGTCGCTCGTTCGGGCTTCGAGTTCGGAGGCGAGGCGAGGCGGCGCGCCCGGTGCGGTGGGCCTGAAATGCGAGGCCTTATCTTTGGGCGGCGCGGCCTCCGGGGTCGTTGCTGCTTCCTCTACTGCTATCACCCCACCCCCGCACTCGAGGAATGCCTATGACATTCTACGAACACCCCCGTGGCATCCGATACTCCCATGGAGATCATTCCATCCATCAGAGCGGACTAACTAGGGAGGGACTATTTTGAGCTTCCTGGAAGCAAATGTCTTATCCTCAGCTTTAGAAAATTATGTAGAAGGTAGGTGGAAAGTTTTGACACCCCAATGATTATTTGGAAAATTTACTTATTCTGCAATTATTTTGTAATGCATTTATTTTTCATACACACAAACTCTCACTTTAGTAGGTTGCAAGTTCATTTTATTGTCTAACAAAGCGCCTTGTTGATAAAAAAGCAACATAATATCTGTAAGAAGCTTGATGGATTCAATAACGAATTTAAAATGGAGAACACTTGCAACAATGCAATTATTGTCACGATGTATGAAATGTACGCTATCAACAATGGTAAATTGCATTACTGATCAAATAAAATGACAGAATCATATATTACACAAGACCACGAAAGCGATTTCGAATCCTCGGTCACAAAACTTTTTTTTTTAATGGAGATAAGGATTTTTCTTTGATGTGGAAATCGAAACTGGACAGAAAATGTGACACTGCAAAGATATAATTTCATAACAATAGTGTTAACCGGGTTTGTAACTTTAAAAAATGGTCTTAATTGTCAAAACACCTCATCTACTCCTTAGAGGGTTGTGAGATATTTTATTCAATTTACTGTGAGTTAATTCTCCTCATGTTTTACTCAGACGGTACCTACTTTCATTCTATATTCGCGGTGGTCATAATAAGAAATTTAAAACAATTCGCTATACAATATGAATTAGTGTAACGCACATATACAATACACAATGATTTGTTTTGGCAGACGGCGCAAAGGTTCACAACTCAAATTGAAATCTCATGTATTGGAGTAGAATTCAAATAAAAGGGATATTTTATGGAATTTTGTAATCATTGCACCCGCTGGAAGATTGACTTTAAGTTAAGTCTTTACGTGTGACAAAAATGCATTAATACTTTCCTTATGACACTTTTTTAAATATGGAAAGATGAAATTGGTAAATGTCGTTCAGTAGTCAATACATCTAACTCTTACGTAGACTTGTTACTATTCATAAATACCACATTCTGAACATCGGTTATTTGGAAAATTGGCAAAGTACTTTGTTTCAATATTAATTTTCCCTGTGACTCTTTATTACAAAAAGACGATACATTCAAGAAATATACAAATAAAAAACAACTTATTTTAAGTGCTTCTACCACTTGAGAAAATACTTTTATACATCTACGAAAATGAGTCATGTACATAGTGACGAAACCGCACCAAAGCACTTAGCAAAGAGATGATTATGTGCATAACACTCACACACGATAAAACAGTTTGCTTTGCCATATGTCCGGCGTTGACACGGTCCTTTCAACGTACCGGACTCTCTTTACTCACGTCGCTGTAATCTCAGAATTTTCCCACAAGAACGTGGCCACAAAGCGAAAGTATCAGTGTACCTCTAAAAGCACAATAATATGAGCAGAGCACGGAAGAAGCAAATACGTCATCCAGAGGAGAAACACCTTTCTTCATTAATATAAGCAGCTTAGCCGCGATAATTTTAGAAGTTTCTGCGCCGAGTTGGCAATAAATATAATTTCGTGCGGAACTTGTCAAAAATAAATTATCCTTTAGAACATTATCCTGCTACTTTTAGTGGGCTCGCGGTTCCACGGAGATAATTTGCAATTTATCCCCCCTCGCAGCCTGTTTGGATAAGAGTCGAATAAGGCGCCGGGCTCGCCTTAGTTCGCCAGTCAACAAATGACCCGTCTCTTTGCCTCGCCTTTGCCAGAATGGAGATTAAGGTCAGCGCAGATAAGATTATACTGTCCATTATATTGTATTTAATGGGAAGGTTAGGTTACTTTGATTAGATTGCTTCGGGCATTACATTACAAGCCCCTAGGAAATGGCGCGTTAATGCATTACATTGTTCGGGAGAGAACCGGAGACCCTACTCGTACTAAAACGATGTGAAGACATCCACGACCTCCCGAGTTTATTCTCGAGAGAAGGACAGAGAAGCAGGGCGGTGTTTATATGGAGAGTGAGAGCGACTCTCTTGCAGCATGGGAAGGTCAATGTGGCTGCGTTGAAGCTCCTGACACAGATTTCGCTCCTCCGCCCCAGATGTTTCAGCACCGCCTGGAGTTGGCACAGGAGAAAGCATGGTAAATGCGTGAGACATAGATGTAAGACTCGGCTCGTTTATAACACAACGGGTCTAAGCATGAACAAAATGATGAAATGCGGTCTGAGCTTTGATCATAAGGAGGTCTGAAAAAATCGCATGAGGATGAAGAAAAAAACGTGGAGATCGTAGAGTCGCTAAGAACTTTCGGTTGATGCGATGATAATAAATAATTAAAAAAAGCGGACATGATTCATTTAAATTATTAATATTAAATTTATTTTAGTTAGAAATAACTTGTTCTTAAACAATATTAGAATAGTATCGACACAATTTTGATTAAATGCACCGTATGTTCTAAGCAATTAACATCTTTTCATGCTATTAATTTTTTTTTAATTTTAACACAGTACCTCAGCAACCTATAATTACACTATCGTTTCGTAAGCGTTGCCTTACATATCTGCAAGTGTTTTTATGAAATGCAGCTACAGAGTTGAAATTTGATTACCCTTAAAACTGTACAGTTTCCTTCACAAGCCACTTAACTGAATAAATGTCTGTGATGTATTTAAATTGCTTTTGTATTTCAAAATTATACGATCTACAATTTTGGAACAGTTATATTTATACAAATTTTAAAGTATATTTAAATGAAATATAATTTTATTCCAGGCATTTGGTAACTCTCTGAAGCTAGTACGACCCTCAAGATTCAAAAAGAACATGCCACACTCTGTACTGGACATGGTCAAAACATATCTGACGTAATGTTTGGCTTATGCGTGTCAATAGCAGGCAAAATTGCTTCATTAGTGTACACATGTCGTAGGTATTTACGCAAGGGATCGTGAAAAAATATCTGGGTCACTGAGTTCAAGAAGGTCTTAAGAGGTATAATGTTGTTGATCGTAAATTGCTCCTCGTTTCGCTCTGTGATTTCCCACCTATGTCTTGCCTTTTGAGCAAGAGAGTCACACGCGATGGTATAAATATGTTGAGTGATGAAATTCTCGTGATAAATATGACGTAACCAAGGGGTTAATTTTCAATAACACAAAGAGTTTTCAACGAAGATTGTGGTCCAATCATGATGAAGTAATACATTGGTAAATCCGTCCGTTAATTATTTCTATGCGTATATAAACTGTCTCTCAACATCACGTAAAGTTCAGCCTCTGAAGAGGCTATTTGAGTACCACATCATCATACCCATATTAACTTTCAAACAAACGCGTGAATGTACGAAACACGAAGATGTGCATGGTAGCAATTATGTAATCATTCTGAATAGCATGATTTACGATATAAATACCAATACATCATACACGTTACAGTCAGGGTACTTATTCACTATCAGTATTCTCCAAGATTTCATTATTGCAAATTTTAAATTTCACTACTGCAGAACTGCGATCTTTGCAAACAACTTTCGATTAACTTACTAGTACTTTTATAAAAAAATTAACAAGAACAAATTCAATTAATTTCTCTTACATGAATGCAACACTCGTAGCGTACAAAGCGAACGATTCGTCCTACAAAAAGGACATAACATAAGGCGATGTAAAAAAGGAATTGTTAGAAGATATTTAAAGCAGCAATTGATAAGATAAACTATACGAACCTTTGCATTACATTTAGTGTCAATAGTAGCAGATACGCAAAGGGGGACACTAACATTAATACTATTCCATTCAGTCGGATTGTATGTTAAGTTTTATTCTATAATTCCTTTAAAAATTCCTTTCGAAAAAAGGCATTAGATTTATAAAAATAATAAAAGGCATTAGATTTAAAATCTGGGCAGCTTCAATGTCCAGATTTTTAATTAATGCGTTCAATATCTGATGGTTCTATTTTATAGTTGTTTGCTGCTTAATTGTTTTCGGATTCATAGAAATTATTAAAAGATCTAGATACAGATCTATCTCTTTTCCATAATAATCTAATTATCATCATTCTGGAGCACTCACGGTAATTTGGATAATTTCAGTTTTTGTGTCAGTACAGTAGTTAAACAGAACAGTAAATTTATTGCATGAAAGTAACAAAATGGTTCTGACATAGGGGCATAGGCGTATTCAATGTTGTGTGATATAAGTAGCTAGTTGAAAGTAGCGATCGACACAGTTCTATTGCATTTTATTTCTTAAAGCCCATTGGTCTGTCGGAATGTTACAAGTACACATAATATTACATTTCCACGATGAACAACCTAATTTTTAGCGCGCAAGTAAACACAAGAATTCGTTGCTTTGGTTGTCGCTATACTAATGACAATATTTTATTTTCGGTATTGGGTTGTTCAAAATACATATTTTGGTTTCTACATCGTACGGTTTTGGTATCATTGTAAACATTTATTCGATGTACTGTACGGTAAGAAGCCTGTCTCATACTCCTCCCCTCTCGTCATCACACAGTGCTTCCTGTTTCTTGCTCTCCTCACCTTTACACGGGAGATTTATTTATTTATTTTAACATATAGAACTGTGTATGACGTGCAATGGGGAGAATTGAATTTTGTGCACGTTTTCAAAATTCGGTGATCCCTACACTACGCCATATATTACATGAATTTTGAATTAATTAAAAAAAATACGCCCCGATGTAATAAAATCTATTTTCAAGGATAAATCAGCAATACATTTCTGGCTCTTATCCTTCGTCAAGGAATAATACTTCCTACAGCGACAACATGGAAATGATAATTTGAATAATTATATTTCCCACTGAATTCTAAAAGTCGTGCACAGATAATGCAGTTACATTTATTAGATTTTTTTAATATTAGATTTGGATTCTTTTAGTTAAATTTATTTAGATTTTTAGATTAGTTTCAAACGAGAGTATGTATTGTAACACAAGTTTGAAATCTCCCTTTTGGGAGGAGCTTATTTTCGCGGGCTTCCTCCACCGCTGCTACAGTGGCAGATTTCGTGGCCTACTGCAGGCACGCGATTCGTCGCCCTCTCCAGCAAGGAGGAGCTATAAGTCATCACTGTCACTGCAGTCTTGGCTGTCCCTTTGGTCGCTGTCATCCTCACAGGAACTATCCCGTAAAGAAACCGTAATTTTGTCCACTTTTTCGTTCATGATCATGTCTTTTTTCTTATATTTCGCTTCGATATTCTTCAAGTGTTCAGAATACTTCTTCCATCGATTTGGAAAATATTCAGAAAATAATACGGCATACATTTTCTTTCACTCGCAGAGATGTACCAATGTTTTATTTAGCCACACGATTCTTAATGTAACCCTAAACTAATTCGATGGAATTGAGAACGTGATGGTAAGAAGGGAGATTGATGTTGAGGCAACTTTACCTGCGAACGGTGATCTTAGACACAAGTAAGCACAATATTACGCCTGTGAACTTCACTTGAAATTAGGCCTACGCTAAGACAGGCCACACTGTACAGCAGTGAAAGTCGAAAGGGATAGGACTGAGAACCAGGGGCGATGCTTTCCAAACATATGTTTCTTTTGAAGATTACCTTGGCTGTCCGGGTGTCGCCGCGACTTCATATATTTCTTTTACTGAACCTTAATGAATTAAGAGTCAATTTTTGTGCATAGACAACTGAAATTATTTTGATTTGGGTAGCTGACACTTGTACTGCGCGTTGGGTCAGGCACAGCAGCCAGCCTGTGCATTCAGACCCCCTCCCCGACCTCACCGGTTGGCGCGCAGTACGAGTGAGAGAGCGATTTGTTCAGGGGAAGTAGCGGTTGATGGTGGGAGTCACCCCTCCTCGCGCATGCGCATTCGAAGGGAGATTACCAACTTGTTGTACTGCAAAATGTAAGTGTATTACGTTTCAATTAAATTTGAATTTGAGAATATTTATATGTAATAGAGAATTATTGGCTGTCAAAAAAATATACTTTTAATTAATAGAACTGTTAAACTATCTGTACAGAATAGAAGTGGTGAAATACGGGAAATTAGTGATACTTTGTGAAATAATATAAAGGATTTAATGACTAACTCGAAAAGATGACAAAGGAAGGCCTCGTACATAGCCACATACAGAGAACACTAAACATTTGTCGGTCCCATCCATGACTATGCAACTACAATTGCACATTCGGTCCATGTACGGTCTGACCATTACCGTCGGATATATCCCCAACAATATCGTTATTTTTTTTCGGTCGTATGTATCGGTCACGTATAGTCTAGGTATAGGTAGTACAATTATCCTAAAACGTATTGAAATCGATTGCATTGAAACTTTGCAGTCACTGCCACAGAATTCGTAGCAAGCTCAGATTTCAGGATGTGCCTGCAGCTTGGATTCTTCCGCCGCAGCTGCCTCGCCTCCAGAACCTTCACTCACCGTCTCTCTGAGCGCCGTGTCTGTCTGTCGCCCGCTTCCGATTTGGCAGCGCGAGAGCAAATATCTGGTTATGCGCGCGCTTCAATGGCTCCTGACGCTGGGATTCCCCGCACTTCGCGCCGCGGCCGATAATTCGCTGGGGAAAGGCGGCGCCCCGGTGATGCTGATTTGATAGATCACGTGACAGGAAAGAGGGCGCCGCGGTCGCCCATCGCTGCCGAACGCCGCCGCGCCGCCACCGCCGCATTTCCTGAGCTCTTCCATGTTCCTTTCACTTCCCTCGCATCTCCGTGCGATGTGGAATTGGACCATTCGTTATTTTGCGGTGTTTATTATCTCTCCCATCCTCTTCTAGTTTTTCTTCTCCTTCTTCTCTTCTAGTTCTTGCACTTCTTGTTCCTCCCGGAAAATCCTTTACGACGAACCGTAAGCGACTGAGATGGTTTTACGATATTTGGTCATCATAGTGATTATGAATCAGTGATTCGGGATTGGGTTGTTACAATAAGTGATATGTTTTGTGGTTTATATTTACCTTCCAGTTCGTAACCATATAAAAATATTTTTTATGAACTGTATAATCTACTTATTTTTGTGATTCAATATTCTCGAACAAAACAAATTACGGCTATTCGTAATACGAGAGTTACCTGGACTGAGGAATGCGACATCACCATCAAACCAACTCATTGTTGCACTTCACTTTAAGTTCAAAATCAATATTTTCGTGTTTCAAGAATTCATGATCTCACATCTTGAGAAAATTGAAAATTCATTCTTTATCAGGCAATATACTGGCATGCAATTGGGTACAAACAAGAGAAAAGATTAGCTCCTGAAAACAATACGTATATTTTCTTAGTCAATTCAAGTTTTCCTGAAGGTATCCCGAGACGCGAACCCACATCCTCGCTTGCAGCGGGACCCGGTCTCTTGTGCCCAGCCGAGCAGAGAGCGCCGAACGCCTTGCCATGCCCCGCCCCTTCACCAACCCCTCCGCTGCCTGGGGCAGACCGCGCGTCGCACGCGGACCGCCTTCGCAACGAAAGAAACGCCCCCGGCCGGCTCCACACCCAGGGCACCCAACACCTCGCCGCTCGGCCCCCGGCTCGCGGCTCACAGCGAAGTCGCCCCGCCGAGGGTCCTCCGCGTGTCGGCCTCTGCAGCCACACCCGGCGCCCTCATGGACCCTTCTGCCCACGCCCCTTCCCCGCCCTTTCCGCCCTCTCTACCCTCCGACCTCCCCGCCCATTCCAATCTATTCGCACCTCCAACATCCCCGCCCTTTCCAACCTCTTTTCCCCGCCCGCAATTCACGTTCCAACCTATTTGAACCTCGAACATCCCCGCCCTTTCCGACCTCCCTGTCCTCTCCCATCTTCTTTCCCGCACCATGCTCGCCACCCTTTCCAACCTATTCGCATCTCGAACATCCCCGCCCTTTCCCATCGCCTTTCCCGCACTGTGCTTACCCGAGCTTACCAATATATTCGCATCTCCATCATCACCGACTTTTCCGACCCCCGCCCTTTCCCACCACCTGTCCACGTCTACCTATCCTTTTCCCACTGTCCCGCCCATATCGACATCCCCACACTTTCCGACCTATTTGTACATCTAACATTGCCGCCGTTTCTGACCTCCCCGCCCTCTCTCATCCCCGCCCTCTCTTATCCCCACCCTCAGCCTCTTCTCCACCCTTTCCAAACTCTTCGCACTCTCCAACCTCTCCGCCTTTATCAACTTCTCAGCCCTCTCCTACCTCCCCACCCTCTCCAATCTCTCTGCCCTTTTCACTCTCTCAGATCTTCCCATCTTCTTCAACTGGTCGGCCCCCGTCCGTTCTCCCCTTCACCACACCCACTTCACGTTCCTTTCTTTTGCCACCAATCCAGTGGGATGACCTGTGACCTCACACATCGCTCCGTCAACCCCATTTTTCCGAAGTAAATCTCCAAACCGTATTTATTTATATATTTATTTCTTTACTTGTTTATTTATTCTAAAGATCGGGGTGTATTATTTATTAGGGTTAGGGTTTAACTGCCTGAGAAATTGTGGCCCATCAGTGATCGTCACATTGGTGGATGATATCGTTAATGACGTTGATGTCAAAAATGACAGAGAAATGGTGGAGAGACAGGGAAAACAGGAGGACCCCGAGAAAAAACTGTCCTTCAGAGCTCGCATAGAATGCCGCAAATTAGAGATGAAATGACTGAGTTCGAACCATTCGAAAGCGAATGCTTTAGCCACTGCACCACGAGCACTCTCCACACACAAACACTGATCCCGTATCGGGGCCTTTCGCACTTTGCGCCGACACCGGAGCCGCCTTTTTTCGCAGCTCCCGCGATCCTGCCCCTGCACCGTCGCCTTGCGTCGGCCGTTCCTTTCTCCGCCGCTGTCTGCGCCAATATTCCGGGCACATTCGCGCTCGTCGGGTGCGCCGCAAACAGGGTTGCCGAGGGTGAGGCGGGGGCGGGCGCGGAGGTGGGGACGTGACCGGGGGCGGGGGCGAGTGTGGAGGTAGGCACCACGGGGGTGACGGCCGAAGGGGTGGGAAGAGGGATGAGGGGTGAGCTCGGAGACGGTGGGAGGGCGCTGGGTGGAACTGACTGTAGGAAAGGCGCGTGGCAGATATGCCGAATGGAGTAGGTGGGAAGGGGTGGGGAGTGGGGGGCAGGGTTAATTTGGGTGGGATGGAGGTGGGGTGGAGTCGGTACAGGAATGGAAGGAGAGTAATGAGGTGGGGAGGCGGCAGGGGGATAGTGCGGAGGCGGTGGGGAGGCGGGGTGGATATAACGTCGAGGGGTCAGATGGACGTTTTGAGACAGGGAAGACACGGGGAGACAAGAACGTGAACTAGTGAGTGAAAGGGCGGGGGACAGCGGGGACTGCGGGGGTGGCGTAGGCAACGGGGCGGCGGGGGCGGAGCGGGAGCAGCGGGGGGTAGGTGGCGAGGGTGGTGGGGGCGGCAGGTGCAGCATGGGCGGCAGCGGCGGCGTGGGTGGCGGGGGCGGCGGGGGCCGCGGGAGCGGCGGGGGCCGCGGGAGCGGCGGGGCGGGCGGGAGCAGCGGTGGCGGGGCGGTGGTGTGGTGGGGGCGGGGCGGAAGCAGCAGGGGGCTGTGGCGGCCGGGGGGTCCGTCGGGGGCGTCGGGGGCGTCGGGGGCGTCGGGGGCGTCGGGGGCGTCGGGGCGTCGGGGGCGTCGGGGGCGTCGGGGGCGTCGGGGGCGCCTGGGGCGGCGGGGGCGGGGCGGGCGGCGGGGGCGGCGGGGCGGGGGGCGGCGGGCGGCGGGGCGGCAGGGCGGCCGGGGGCGGCGGGGGCGGCGGGGGCGGCGGGGGCGGCGGGGGCGGCGGGGGCGGCGGGGGCGGCGGGGCGGCGGGGGCGGCGGGGGCGGCGGGGCGGCGGGGCGGCGGGGGTGGCGGGGGCGGCGGGGGCCGGAGGTGGGTGGGGAGGGGAGCGCGGGGATGGCTCGGTTGCGGAGAAAGAGCGGCGAGCCAACGGGCGCGGTGTCGGCGGGCGAAGGCGGGGCGGGGCCGGGCGGGGAGGGACAGCGCGGGGCGGTCGCCTTCTCCTCTGAAGGAAAGTGTGGCGCTGGGGAGCGGAGATACCTCGGCGACCGTCGCGCCGCCGCCGTCGCTTCTTATGGAAATAATAATAATACGACCTCTTCCCGAGAGGGTTCGCGCCTTTGGGTCGCCGGCTGCGAGGACGCGCGCAGGAAATTTGAAGGAGAGGGGCGGGGCGCGGCGCGGGGCGGCGGTGGCGTTACATGCGGAGCTCCCGTGTCGGCGAGGAATATGCGGTTATTGAAGCGAAGAGGCGTTCAGAAAGGAATTGTGATTCACTTCAGCCACGCACTTTATTTTCTCTTTTATTCATATTTGTACTGAATGCAATCCTAGTGTTAGAGAATCATTTCCATTTAAGGGCTGGTGACCACTAATCGATTGCGTAATGTTGTTATTGCAGTCATGATGCATTGTGGAAGAAATGTTGGCGTATTTGAATCTAGCGCATTCGATTTGTCTTCATGACAGGTTAAAAGACAATTTCTAGAAATTAAAAATCTCTGCAACTACTTTGATGTAGTACACACTGAAGAAAACATTAATTTGGAATCGAAACCTAATGCATGCTTTCTCGATAGAGTCACTGCTTTGTATTTTTATCGGTGTTTGTTAGGATTTTCTGTTATTGAATTTGTTCTACTTCTTGATAGATTAATACAAAACGAGTTTTGACATATTAATTGATGTGAAAATACTTGCAGGAAGAAATGGTGTTTCACATGAGTTAGATGCAGGGGTTTTATAGTTTCCACAAGCGTACAGATCTTCTATGGTAAATTCGATTCTAAAAATATTCACAGAGCAGTTCACTTACATATTAAACATAATTTGCTTAACATGAAGTTGAGATTGATATAATATATAGTATGTGAAAACGCAAAAATGCATTTGGAATGAGTGCCACTGTTCATGTACTATACATATTATTTTCTCTATTCTCGCCTGTGCTGAAAGGAGTCCCTAAAATTATTGAAGAGAACCCCATTGTACGAGAGTATTTAATACAAGAAGTGGTGAATATAATTCGTACTTTTTATTTATTTTGGAATAAAATATTGACAGAATGACTTGATAGCATTTGTTTCTGCGCGCTCTAATCATGTAGGAGTAGAAGATAACTTTCAACATTAAAGAACTGATTCCCGTTATCGACTGACAGTTTCACACAAAAAGGTTGTTGTCACACAAAAAAGTTGTTTGCTCACACTGAAGTAACGAATTGAGAAAAGGGAGAGCTAATGCATTCGCTCTAAGTGCATTCGATTTTCCTTTCGTTAATCTTAATCGTGAAGAAGGTAATTTAGTGTTACAGAATCGATTCCGCACGTGAAGAGTGTTATAAAAAAATTGTGTAATGAAAATCCAATTAATTTTGGATATTTGAAAGTATTATTAATATTTTATTTTATTTTTGATGGATCATTTCTGGAATCTACGGTATTCGCTATTGCGCACGATGACACTGCGTGCTCTAAAAATTAATAGAAAGCTCTGACGCATTTTTTTAACCGCAGTAGGTGAGAAAAAACAGTAGTAGCGATCATAACTAGTCCGCGAAGATAGTGAAACGTTTCAATTGAAGGAGATGCCATCTGAAAGTGTAAATGTGTTTTTTATGTAAATTAATTTAAATATTTGAAGTAGTTATTATTTAAAATATTTTAGGTAGCTTGTAAGTGTGTGTATATATTATTTAAATTATTATTATTATTATTATTATTATTATTATTATTATTATTATTATTATTATTATTAGCCCATAACATCCCGTAAAGGGCAAAGGCCTCCTGCTTTAGCAATACAAGAGTCGAATATATATATATATATATATATATATATATATATATATATATATATATATTCGACTCTTGTATATTATTTATTACAATTTCTTTCCTTTCAACATTTTTCATGCTCCGTATTCTCAATAATTAATAGTGGTGAAGATGAGAATAATAGCTCGTCCAATATTTTGTGATTTTAACGCAGTTAGCAGCAGATCACCTTTAGTGTAAAGTTTATAAGTAGCATTTTATTTCGAGCTGCCCAACCGTAACAGTCATACGTTTGAATATAGATCTACCTCTAGTCGCATCCGACCTATTAAGAATGGAATAAGCTAAATGAATCCGTCTGTGGAGCTGCCAATAGTTGATGCTGACAAGTGATTCATGTGCTTCAGCATTTCAGGTCATCCGCATCTGCAGGTTCTTTGATCGAGACAGAGGAACAACTGTGAATCACTAAAAGCAATGCGTATAATGATCGTATTTCCCCGCCTGGCAGCGTTCTTTGGTTTATCAAACTAAAAGTTCGCCAAAACTATCACAAAGACATTATTTTTGGAAATTTTGTAATGGAAAGTTTCTTTATTATGCTATTTTAAGCAATGGCGGAAGGCTTAAAGCAATTGATTTGATGTAACTATCTAATCAATACAGAAATAAAAGAATCTTTTTGTGGACTAACAAAAGAACATGAATACCCTTAAACGTACTCCATCCATTTTCACTGGGTATCAATTGTTTAACACCTCAAAAGGAATCAGTTACATACCCTCTCCAAAACATTTATGCCTTTTCAACGTTCCGAACCAAAACACTTCGCATACGGTTCGTCATTACATTAACTCATTGAAAGAGAGCTGCTTAAGAATAAAAAAGAAACTGCTGCGACACGCTAATAAAGGGAATGAGGTGAGATCGAAGCCCTGAATAAATGAGGGAGGAACTTAGGCCATTAGCCGTGGCACAATAAACACCATTTGGTTTGTGTGGGAGGAGCGGAATAATGGAAGAGGTGCTCAGCTGGCGCACTTGGTAGTCCCTTTGCTGTGGACATGTCGCCGTACCCTCATACGATGCCAGCGCTGTCTCTTGGGAAACCCCGCTGCCATGTTTCCAAGGCGTTTTAACAGGTGGCGAGGGGATCAAATCAACTATTCACTGTTACATAAATCGACGAAATACAAAAATGAGACTTTTTAAGTGAAGAAATTGGAACACCATCAACATGAGTTTCAAAATTGGTAACGTGGAAATAAAATTTCTAAGTGATAAACCTCTAAACAAACAATATATTTAGTATGGTAGTGTTACAACAGCACATACCCATTATTTGTAACTTGTAATTTTGAAAAATTCAGCGAGTTCAATGCAAATCCTAGCTGCATACATTTTATAGAAGTACATAACATTATCCTATAAAAAAATTAAAAATGGAGATATTTTGGGAAAATCTTGATTTTGAAGCTGTCTTTATTTCACGCAAAATAACGTGAAACTACTCACATTTTAAAAATTTCTACATGACCTCGTTTAAAGATCTAATTACAAAGAACAGATACTATTTACAAGAAAAATCTGTCTCCCCATTCTTGTAGTTGTAGGAAAACGCCAAAAAAGGTAAACTTTCGCAATTTTTGAAAATTGGGAGAATTCAACGAGAAACGGAGCAGCGCCATTCTTGTAAGCGTAACATCTTCTATTAGAGAAAAGAATTACATTCAAAAGTTTGGAGCTATTGTTCAGAAAAAAATTGAAGACCGTAAGGCCTCATGTAAAATATCTGCGAACATTAAGCAAAGACAACTGGATCTGGGTTGTGAACGGGCGTCATGAGGTGCCGTGGGCGATGGAGGCCACAGGGCAAAGGCGGGAAGGGGTTGGTGGGATGGGGACAGCGCGGATGATGGCGTTGCGGCAAGTCCGATAAACTAGCTCAGACGGCGACAATGGGAGCTGTAATCTGGGTGTTGGCGTTGAAGGTGATGTGAACGGTGGTGGTGGCAGGAGTCGTTGTCGGGTGGTGAAGGCGGCTGGTGATGTTAAGGAGGCGGTGAGGCCAGGGAGGACGGCGGGGCGGGGAGACCGAAAAAGTGATGTGTCAGAGTGACGGGTCAGAGTGACGGGTCAGAGTGACGGGTCAGAGTGACGGGTCAGAGTGACGGGTCAGAGTGACGGGTCAGAGTGACGGGTCAGAGTGACGGGTCAGAGTGACGGGTCAGAGTGACGGGTCAGAGTGACGGGTCAGAGTGACGGGTCAGAGTGACGGGTCAGTGACGGGTCAGAGTGACGGGTCAGAGTGACGGGTCAGAGTGACGGGGTGACGGGGTGACGGGGTGTTGGGGCGAGCCGAGTGGCTGGGCGGAGTGGGCTGGCGGAGTGGGCGGGCGGAGTGGCGGGGCGGAGTGGCGAGCCGAGTGGCTGGGCGGAGTGGGCGGGCGGAGTGGGTGGGCGGAGTAGCGAGCCGAGTGGCGGTGCAGAGTGGCGGGGGCGAGTGGCGGTGCAGAGTGGCGGGTCGGAGTGGCGGTGCGGAGTGGCGGCGTGGGTGGGGGGGCGTGTGGCAGGACGTGGCGGCGAGTGACGGCGGCGTGAGCGCAGGCAAAGGCGAGCGGCGGCGGCGAAGGGCGAAAAGGGCTCCTGCGGCGCGAAGCGAAGGGCGGCAGCTGGGGCGCGCTCGGGGCCCGCTGGGCTCACGCACGCGCGCGCACGCGACGCGCACACGGCACGCGTGCACGCCTCAACGCGCGCCACCCTCGCCGCCCACGCGCCGACTGACCAGCCCCACCCACTACGCTCCCGCCCGCGCCGAGGGCCGCAACGTCTCCCTCGCCCTGGCGGCCGCGCCCTCCGGCTAGTTGCACTCGTTCGCTTTACATTTGCAAACGGAGCGCTGCGATCTGTTAACAAGAGGTCCCCGCCGATTGAATGAGAACAATAGATACTGGGCGATTAGATATGATATAGATTGCGGTGAGCGGGATACAGGTCGCCTCATTACGGAGTACGGCCGTAGATTAACATATGTATTCATCAACGGTACGGCAGAGTAGAAGCGGGCAGGAGTATAACTATTGTGGATTAGAAATGTGCAAATGAAAAATAAATATATTTTACGTGCCTTTTGTGAATAGCGTGCATTGTTGACGAAGTGGATTATACTGCAGTTCTGTCCATAGGTCGTTCTAATGGTATTAATAAACATTCTGTATTTTCGTCCCGGCAATACTTCATTACATTATTTATAATTAACTTACTGCCTGAACGTATTCTTTTATTGCAACGTGGATTTGATTTTTCCGCAGACATCACAGAAATGGCGAAAACAAACCACGCACTTTTCCCCCTGATTGTCAACGCTGGCGTCAGATGCTCTTAACGTGGGCACGATTCGTGCGTTCTCGGATGTGTGTTCGAACCCTCACTTTCAAAACAACAGTAGTTCCGAAATCTGCCGTCTGCAAAAGTATAATGAACGAGTAATACACAAATAATGGAAATAGCATGTGTTTACAAATAAAACGGTTCCCGATAATTTTTTTTAGTAACATCTACATCATAAAGTATTTAACACTCAAGTGGGCGCGCAGCATACGGACATTCGTATTATCAATTTTAACGAAACTTTACTGAGCTGAACTTAGCTCTTTTTCAATTGCCACGTAGTGAGAGCAGTGGCTCAGTGCATCGACTACCTGCTGGACCTACCTTTCCAGCTAGATCGAATTCAGTCGCTGTCTAGAGGAGAATTCTAGCGGCCGGCTGCTCTGATCGGTAGTTTTCCGTGGTTTCTCCGATCAACACCAGGCGAATGCCGGAGCAGTACCCTACCAAACGGGACACGGATCGCGCGCAATCTTTCCTTCCCCTTCCTTGTCCTATCCTCTCCCTTTACACACACACACACACACACACACACACACACACACACACACACTTACACTACACTATTACGTATGCCGGGAGACTGGACGGGAGCTTAGAGCTTGTTCTGGCTGGTGCAGTGCCCCGCTGGTGGGAGATACCTGCTTGAAGAAAACCCCGCTAGTCGACGGAAGTTCGGCACCGGATCTCGCCATCCAGTGGGGGAAGATCACTGCTACCTCCCGATGAAATAACACGCATTACATGTACGGGACTAATGGCCTGAGTAGTTGACGCGCCCGGAATCACTAACAATCAATCAAGTGCCACGTGTCTAACATCAAACGAAGAAGGCGGGATTAGTGTTAACACAAAGAGCCGCCTATGAGGGGCTGTTGCGCCTGGGCCACGCGCGCTCCTGTGTCTACGCCCCCAGATTCCCTCCCGTGGTCATCGCTTCTGCTGTCAGGAACTCCCAACAAATTATTAATATTATTTTTGCAATAATTATATTATAATAATATAATTATATTAATATTATAATTACCATTAAAGCCCCATGGTTTATTTCAAACAAGCAAATCCACCATGAACTGCAAATTCCCACAAAAAAGAACACATTTCCAAACTATCCGAAGATTTCTTTTCATCACTCTCCACATCTCCCAGCGCCTCCATATTCAACCTTGGACGCTCAGCAGAACCGAACTTACTTATAAATTCACGCTTCCCTAAAGACAGATTCCGACCACCATAAATCAGTAGGAAATTGGCCTCATGATCTATCCTCCATCATATCAACGATCATTCGCTGTAATTTCAATTTTCTTTCAAAAATAATTAAAATTTTTTAACATAAACCAAAAACATTGAACGCACCCATTCAGGGCACCCACAGTTAGGAAATAAACCAAACGTTATGTATGTTTCTATTCACAACCCTGAAAAACATGAATGTATGTTGAACAGGAAGACAATAAATTAAAAAAACAACAACAAAAAAACAACAAATTATTAGTTAGTCGAGATCGCTTAGACAGTAGTGTCGTAGTGATCTCGAACCGAAGGGTCGCGGGTTTGAGTCCCCCCTCGGGCATGGTTGTATTTGTGTTTGTCCTTTCACTCCTTATATCACCATTTCGTTTCATCTTCATAGTTACCATAACGTTGAATCCAATAGTGGCCGCTAATGACCTAGATGTTGATGCGACCTTAAATAACAAAAGAAATATTAGGAAAACGGCTATTAGAAATCGGCATAACAGCAATAGATAAAGCGAAAGTAAAAGAAATAAAACTCTGGGATTCACAATAAATGACGAGAATTACGATTCTCCACATTTGGTTTCCAGGATAATAATACTGTTTCGTTCGTTCAAATGACAGAGAGGACGAAACAATGTAGTGCTCTTGCTTCTTTGAACAATGCCCGTCAAAACGTCAGCTCCATCTACCATGACGCGGCTAATCCCGGACAGCCAAGAATTCAATGACTCCGCCCGCGGAAGCCTACGACTCTATAATGCCCGTCAAACCATATATTGAGAGTTGCACTAGACAGCATGCATCATTATGGATTTTAGAGAATGCTATAATAGGCGAAAAGAACACCATGGAGAAAATGTACTGTTGAGTATCAATGATGACCAGAAGGGAGACAGTTTTATCTTGTTTCCAATTGCACATTATAAATATAAACGCAGACTCACGAAAGGTTACAAGCAAGAGCGATTTAGAAGCCACAGAAAAATGTCCATTTTAGTGGTTTTACTCCACTTGTGGGTGCTGGCCCCGGGGTGACTAAGCTTAAAGTGCCGTCAATTGTGACGTCAGAACAGAAAATGGACGCTAGAGGGAGGCAAACACGAAAGGCTTCAAATTTCGACTATTCCACGCTCTCTCACCTCAGCACCGGTCCGCCTTGTCCTGTCTCACCCCCGCCCTTTGCCAGCTCACCGCCAACTCACGTGCCCGGTCGCGTGGCTAGGCTCCCGCGGAACCACGTGTACCCCGCACCCGGAGCACGCTAGCCAGCTGGCGCCGATGAGAGGGTTCCGCTCTCAAGGCAATTCGGTTCATTATCATAAAAGGTTAGATCGAAAATTGGCACTATTACATTGAAAGTAAAGTTTCACAGAATCTCACTTCCAATTTTCCTTTTTTACTTTTAATTCTATTTCTAAATTTACTCGCTTCCAAGTTGTTCCTCAATCTTCTTTTTCACTCTTAATTCTATCGATAAAAATATTTAGATCTCTGATTCCCATGGCTTTCAAAATGATATGATATGAGCTTGCCAAGACATGAAAATAAATCCATTAGACAGTTGTCAATAATTATTGTAAACTTGCGCGTAAATCGTAATGATCGTAAATAAAAAAGTTGTTATTTATTTTAATATGTGGCTCAGACTTCACAGTAATAGTATTTTGAATGTTCATCCGATTCATCCACGAATAGCTTCATAGAATTCATCCTGTTTAATTGCTGTAGTTTTATGATATTTTTACATAAATTATTAAAACATTTATAATCAAATCATTTATAATAGTTTTAATATTCCTGTGGATAAAACACTGAAATTTTTGAAAATATGATAGTCCTTAACCAAACAACTGTTTGAAATCAATGGTAATGATTGCAAACAGTTATTTTCTTGGTAAAAACTAACATTTTCAAAAATTTGAACATTCCCATATTGTATTAATATTATCAGAATGCAGCAATTGTCATCCCGTGCGTTCTATTGAACGTGAGATGGGAAGTGGCAGAGTCAGATGAAATACACAGATCAGGCTTTAGAACGCTGTATTACCTGACTGGCTTGTGAATGTTGTCACCCCTCGAACGAATGGAGCTACAGTGATGAGAGAGGGGCCATGTCTCAAGGGTGGTCTTTATATGAGGGCGGCCTGCGCCAAAATATGCAGGCTGTTTCAGCCGTTTCATCAACCTGACGGCTGACGCCCCACTGCACGAAACCAGGTCGCAGCTCACCCGCTCTCTCCATGTTTCAGATCAACTCTTATTATCGTCTCCTATGTTATTTAAGTAGTATACATACCTTTTGTAGCTCCCACACGTAACCAACCTTTATAAATGAGATCTCTAAAGAAAGAGCATTTCACAGTGACGAAACGAATTGTATTTTGGCTTTAAAAATATGAAGGATTTGTTTCAAAAATCGCAGCTAAATATTAATGTCAAATGCAACCCGCAACACTCAATAGCGTTTTTGAATCTATATTGTTAAATAACTCCTAAATGAAGAGTTTTATGGCCTTAAGAACGAAAGTTTTAAGGTCGAAGTCTTCAAAGAAACGTTTCTCACACCGTAATCTACAAGATGAGATTTTCTTGAACATTCTATTATATTTTACTAATTCGACGCTTCTCTATTCTACTCCACCTCTTCAGAGCCTGTCGACTCTGCCACAGTATCTAAAATTAAACTATTTACTTGATACTCTAAGCAAATGAATTACACAGGTGTACCTCTGTGCTTGGTAATAATATTAAATAAGAATAGTTTGTATTGACAAGGGTGTATTGTATTGTATTGTTATCAGTTGCAAGGAGACATATAGAATAAGTGACGGAGGATAAGAGGATCTTGAAAATAATATACTATAGGCTTAACATGGAAATAGCAACATAGGGAAGAGGTGGGGCTGAACATGCGAATGTTCTCGCACGGACACACTAGTCTCTTTTAAATTCAAGAAGAGTGTACCTCAATAGATCCGCTGGGTGGTAAAGGTCACTGCAGGCATGAAATATTGCACGAAAATTCAGTTTCAAAATTATTGGGGAAGTTGTCATCGAAGTGATTTAGTAAACGCTATTGTCATTCTTGGTCTGCATCCTACTCTTTTGGGGTGTATTATAGATTATCAATATAAAACAATTTATATGTTGAATCACCATATTCAGTTTTCCATTGAGTCTTTGTCCGAAACATCGTAAATTATGTGTGAAATTTTGTGTCATTTTAGACCTATTAGCAGGGTTGTTTTGGTGGCTGAACGAGCCGGAAAGCCATTCCGGTACTACTTTTTTTTGAATGCCTTGTTTTGGGAGTTTTCAGGTTTTATGATACAAAATCAATCGCTGCGGTAATGCAAAATTTGCGAATGCACTACTTCTAAGTGGCTCTAATTTAATATATTTTCTAATTTTCCTATATATAATAAACAATTCCCATGTTTTATTGTGTTCCCTCTCTTTCGTGTGCGTCTGCCTCTCTGACAATTCAGCTTGTCATTGTTTCTCCTCTCTGCGATTTATTATATACTGCCTTGAATTCTTTCACAACGTTCTTACATATCCACTATGACTCACTTCCAAACATACGAACATTTGTCTCTAGCTGAATGAATGACAGAAGCAATGAAGGATGTCTGACCCGATAGATTGATTTACATTCGAACTCTGACCCTTTTTTTGACTTTTCAATTCTCGTTTCTTCCACCAGTCTTTTTTCCGTGAAACCGCAACAATGTGCAATGTTATCTTTCTGGTCGTTCTGGGTGTCCGACCCGCACGCTCTCTCGCCCTTCTTAGACAAAAAAACAGTTCAAAATTTCAAAGCAATTCAGGCGTTCCAAAGAGTTTCATAATAATGTGTAAGATTGTTTCATAAAACTTTGTAGCCTTTCTCTCTGGAAGCCCGCCCGCGCCTTTTACAGAAAAAGAATACTAAGTCCAAGGCGGGACGTTTGCAATGTACACCCTTTGCTGTCAATTAGCGCCAAAGAATTGCTATAAATAACTGAATTCCAAGTACAGCGCCAAATTTGAATTAGTTTAGGCCGCCAATGTTCCAACACCATCCGTGTCGAACCGCTGTTGGGACCAGATACGGCTTACTCAGCAAACACGTCACCGCCACTCGAATTGCGGGCAGACGCCTGGAGTTGTCCGCCCGCTTCAAGGGCTGTCTGTCTGTCGATCGGCCTACGCGCCCGTGCTTCTTCTGTAAGCAGCCTCGACATGAGGCGAATGGTCGACGATAGCCTGCGTCAGGCTGCGGTTTCCGAGAGGATCATACGCCCTCAATCCAGACGCCTGCGCGTCAGCCTGGCCTGCTTAACTACTCAATTTTTTGGCGTGGCCTGTGAGAGGGCGGAAGGTCCTTCCTAACTGTATTCACGATGACCACAAAATGCGTCGTGAAATGGGTTTTAACATCATTACACCGATACTTACGAAATAACTAACTAACGAAGACCTTTATTTATGATGTCGGCTGTGTGCCATTCAATAATTAATGCGCGCCTCTGACCGGGAGGTCCTAGGTTCGAGTCCTGACGGTGGCAGGATTTTCGACACTAGCTTTTCAGCTAGGTCGAATTCGGTCGCTGGCTGGAGGAGAATTTTAGCGGCCGGCTGCTCTGATCGGTAATTTTCCGTGGTTTCTCCGATCAACACCAGGCGAATGCCGGAGCAGTACCCTACCAAACGGGCCACGGACCGCACGCGATCTTTCCTTCCTCTTCCTTGTCCTATCCTCTCCCCTTGCACACACATACTTACACTAACATGCACTACACAACCACATATCCCGGAAGACCGGTCGGGAGCTTAGAGCTTGTTCCGGCTGGGGCGGTGCCCTGCTGGTGGGAGAGTCCTAGTTAGGGAGAAACCCCACTAGCCGACGGTTGGTCGGCGCCGGATCTCGCCATCCAGCGGGGGAAGATCACCGTCATCTCCAGAGAAAAAGCATGCACTACACTAACGGGACTAATGACCAAAACAGTTGACGCGCCCGGAAACACGAAAAAATCAATCAATCAATAATTAATGCCCCGTTCTTATAAAATAAATTGAAATACGTTTGAGTAGGAGAACTCTTGCCTCGCGGTTTAAATCATTAGTCAGCGCGCTCGCTTTCCTTGACGCGACCCCGAGTTGAATTTCCGGTGGGGGAAGTTTATAATGTGCGTTTTCCTTGCAATGTCCCATAATATGTTGCTGTGTGACGGTGAGAAAACCCACTTCTCAGGTTGAGAAGACCAGAATACGGGATGGGGATGTCTTCCTGCTAACACGTACCCCGTTAGCTCATGGGCGCGAGGCCGGAATGCTGCTGGAAGTCCATAGCCCCTACTCGGGCTATTGCGTCAAGTACAGACAGGAGAACTCATACATCATCATTAGCTACAACTCATTTGTTGTTCTGAACGGACGGTATATTTTAAAATTCTTGAAGGATGCTGGTCGTTATAATGACTTTTCATTTCTCTTTGGGCGCGTTAAGTTGTTATAACAGAACTGTATTGCGAAAAATATAACGTACTATTTCTAATAAAATGTGTGTTTTTATGTTTTTTTTGTACGAAATTTTATCGTATAAAATCGTATTTTATCTCATTATATTTTATTGTATGAATTGTTTTATAAAAAATGACATGACCATATATAAAAGCGATGAGGCGTACGTAGTTAGTGTGGGAAATTTAGAAGTAGATTAATAGTAATAGATAATTAATGTGTTCGTGGTAGGATAATGAATGATGACATGATCTCATTTTCCGTTTTAAAATATTTGTTTCAAGTTCAGCAATCCAAAATAAACGTGTCCAAATATTCTGAAGTTCACGCCTAATAAGGAATGTGTTCTTTTGGTGGGTTGGCAAGTTATGACTTGATTTGTTGTTGTTGTGAACATTATTTGAGGTTATTCTGTTTTTGAGGAATGGTTGCTAATTTTGAGATACTTATTATAATATTAAATTTACCCAAGAAATGAATATTACAAAATTCTCAGATTAATTTAAAAAGATAACTTCTATACTAAATTTTACCTTATCTTGAAGTCTCTTTTTCTGAATCTCAGAGATGTGATTGTAGGGGGTGGATTGTGTGGGTGGAGGGGGAGAGTGAAGGCAATGGAATGTTGATCTCAGCGGAGTAAGAGCTACAGTGGGAGAGAGGGAGATATTAAAAAAAAAAGCTAGTTTGCGCACATATTTTCTGAATGCCCCATAGTGAGTTGTTTGTCCCTGTGTTAAAGAAAATCCCGCGTTGAGGGACGGCTCGTCGCCTCGTCGCCCGTTGCCGCTCGGCCGCGCGAGGCGCGTTGTTTGACGTGCACCTTTCGTCGGGGATGATAGATTACAAAACACGCAATCGTCGGCGCCGCGAAACGACGACAAACAGCCCAGGTAGCCTTCGGCGCGCGCGCAGCACAAGATGGCGGCCCGCGGGGCACGCGCCGCGACCCGGAGGGCGACGTTGCCAGATGCGCGGGGGAAACAAAAAAAACCTTACGCTTCAATGAAACGCTTCAAAAAAACAAACTTTTTCCACCAATTCGTGTTATTGATTGATTATATCGTGTTAGAATCTATTATAGGACTTTGAAGCCCCTCAAACATTTTTTTTTTAATCTAGCATTCTTCGAAGGCACTTTCTTCAGGAATCTGTCCTGATGTAAAAACGGGTAAATTCATTATTTATCACTTAAATTATGAGCAATACAGTAGTGTTTTTTTTTCACCATATTCTGTATAAAAAATAAAATTCTGTTCACTCGGCATAAATAATGGTGTACCATGCCCTGTAAGGTACAAACGGACGAATGCTAGTGTTACCAAATGCTGAAAGGAAATTGGGGGACGCATATTATTTCAGTTTTCCGATGCACTACTGTGATGGTCAAAAGTATTTTTCACTAATAACATCAATATAATAAACAACCAATTCTTATGGAATAAGTTATTTAATTAAGACTGTGAAGGAAATATTTGATTAAAAAAAGGAAAAAATATGTAACAGAGAAGCGGATATATCAATATACTAGTGCAAATCATTCTCGGAATAATATAATGGAAAAAAGGTGGGAAAATAATCAGTCTAGAAAAGAACAAGTGGAAACTCTAGAAAACTACGCCATCACTCCCTTATCAAGGATGCTGACTGTCTATCTGCACTGGCTCAACAGCTCCTTCCGTGGACGAGGTCTACCAATGGCATCCCAGCCTTGCTGCCATGGTTTAAGGGGTACGTGTGGTGAGCACATAGCCATCCCTACGCCGCATTCTGGTCTTCTCAACCTGAGAAGTAAGCTTTCTCATCGTCACACGGCAACACATACTGGGACAAGGAATGCGCACACTATCATGTGCTCCGACCGCGAATCGAACCCGGTATCGTGTCATGGAAAGCGAGCTCGCTGACTAGTGAGCTACCCTGAAGAGGCATCAAGGCCTCATGGATTCTAGCCCTGAAAAGTGAAGGTTAAATTTCCTTCCGATAGCAATAAAATATATTCAAGCTTTAAAGAGAACGATTTTGATGTCCTTCCTAATCGACTCCCAGTGAACGTTTTTAAACAAGCGAGGTACCAAAAAAAACTTAGGAGTGTAGGTTACTATATTTTGAATAGATGGTAGCTCTCCTTTACTGATAAAAAGCTACGAATTTTGCCTTGTTTGAAATGGGCGGCTAGACTAGAAACGGGAAAATGGCAACTCGGCAAGTTCCCGGGAAATGGAAGTGTTGCAGTGTTGGTCTTGTTTAGAGAACATACTGTTAAGTGATCATTAAAACGATTGTTTGTGACTATCAATAGCGATTATTGTATTTCATAAATTGTTTCTTTTCTCAGAACTATCTTCTTCTTTCAGAATTACCAATCTATGAGTGTATGTGTGAAGATCTTGGTAAATATAAAACGTGGGTATATTCATGGATATGCAATATTTTCTATCGTAACGTTTCTACAGCTCTTCCTTCAGTGCGATGTAATTGCACGAGTTCAGCTAGTAATGTATAATTTAAAATTTATTTTATAAGTATTAAGAATTCGACGTTTTATTTTTCAAAAGAACAGCAATTACTAATAATTATTTCTCAAGATTTCTATTCTATTCAAATTATTTTAAATTTCACGAGTCACGTTCGGCGTACTTCTTTGGGGAGCATTTTGAAGTTTCCAAGTTTCCATTCATGAGCAGAAGCAATTCTTTTTCTTAAATAACTTCTAGCGGTTCCTAGAGGTTTGCAGGAAATAGCAAACCGTCACTTCGCCACTCGAAAAAACCGCTCACATCAGCAAAATGTGGTTGGGCAGGAAATGGGAGTGGCCACGCTATTCTGAGCCTGGAGTCGCTTAGCAGGCAACTGCTATATCTCAACCTATAACAGCCTGAACCCGAGTACATAGTAGGCGGTGCGGAAATGAATGACGTCCAGTTCTCTGAGGATCCACAAGGATTCACAGCGGGCTCATGGCCTAGAATGACGTGCTCTAACAGTCCATCTCTGGTAACTACTGCTCACTCAACGCAATTGATTGTAACTAACTGATACGCAAACCGTTTTTTAATTTAATTTTTTTAAAATTTATTTTACGTCAAAAAACAGTTGAAACTGCGTATGACATGCTATGAGGATAAGTGAATTCTGTGCACATTTTCAAAATTCTGTAATCCCTATACTACTTGAATTTTGAATGAAAAAACAACAACAAAAAACAAACAGTTCACATGTCATTTTGAACAGAATCTGCGTGCGTGACTGCAGTTTCTCGAAAAACTATTTAGATCATTCACTTTACATTAACAATAGTTGCTATTAATGTAAATTACAAACAAGTGTCTTGAAGAAATGAAAGGAGACGAATTTATGAGAGTGACATTTCACAAGGATGACAATTCACCAAGTGTATTTAATCGCACAGAGGATAAAAGCTAATAATATAATAAAATTTACTGTATATTTTTTTGCGTCTGTGCAATGAAAAACACTTTGTGAATTGTCACACTTTCCTTACAGCGACTCAAATAAATCCGTCTCCTAGCATTTATTCTAGTCAATCTTGTGTAACTTGCATTAAATGTTTTTCTCACTTAATACTAAACTGTTTCGAGGAATCGTGAAGCGGTATTATCTCAAAGTCTGCAAACGTGTTTCGTTCACGAACCTATTCTCGTGCGATTCCAAAGACTTGGAAATAAAAAGACAGCAAACAAACGAAAGAATAGTTTTTTAAGTCGCATGCTTTCACAAAGACTTGTCCTCTTTCTGTTGAAAATCCATGAATCCTTTCCGTGACATTTTCAAGCCTTTTAAATGCAGTTATATGAACTTCATCGCTACGTTTCTTTTGTAACTGACACTCATTTCACTTTTTTTCATTAACATTCAAAATACAGGCAACAATGTTTATTGTGCTTTTTATGTAAACCTGCAAAAGCAAAGGATGCATCGCAGAAATCCATTAACTCACAAACTGTCAGAAATACAACTCAATTGATTAGTTAGTGTGGGGAACTCCAATTAATTGAATCATCGTGAATAAATCAAGTAAGAATATGTGGAGAGAACACATTAATGTTCTGAGTAATTTTGTTTTATTCAAGTTAAAAAATAATACCTACAATATCTGCATTTACAATGTTTCATGAAATACATAGTGAGTATACCTTTCTAGTACAATCGCTAAACAGTTCCAAAAAATATTCCCATAATATTTCAAATATGCCGTTCATGGTTATTCCTGTCGCACATAATATTGAAATATGTACGAATTAATCTAGAAAATTGGACAATTTTGGACACACTTCACCGTCCCAACTCAATACATTGAAAGTGGAACATATGCAATGAATGACATCTCGCAGGCTGATCGCGAGCGAGTCAACTCCGACCAGAAAAGAATGCACTGTCCATTAGTCCTCAGCTGATGGCAACGGAAAACTGTCGAGGATCTTTCGCGCTCCGTCCTCAACCAAATAACGAAGACCCGTCCTCATCACGAGCCAGGCAGCTGAGAACTTGAGCTCGGAAGGATTTGCTCAGCGCGCGACGACAAAGAGGGGTGACGTGGGCTGGTAGAAGTAGGGGAGGGGTAAGCGTGGGATGGGACGAAACGTGACGGGACGTAACGGGACGCAACAGGACTGAACGCAACGGATCGGAACGGGACGGGATGGGATGGGACGGGATGGGACGGGATGGGACGTAACATAACGTGACGAGACGGGACGAGACGGGACGAGGCGGGACGAGACGGGACGAGACGGGACGAGACGGGACGAGACGGGACGAGACGGGACGAGACGGGACGAGACGGGACGAGACGGGACGGGACGGGACGGGACGAGACGGGACGAGACGGGACGAGACGGGACGAGACGGGACG